>VYZV01028472.1:24394-55640 GCA_013401275.1 Pandion haliaetus | reverse complement strand
TGCATCAGCGGCTCCAAATCATTAGTCAGGATCCTACAGTTGTAGGAATTACATAGACCCATAAGGGCAAAAATGGGTCCCCAAGTTTGTATTCTAAATCTAGGGAAGCTATAAGTAGTAATATACATAGTTACAGGGACTATCAGGCAAAATATGTGTGATTTTAAAAAAAATTTAACAAAGAGCCAGTGACTTACTCTGGCAGCATGCAACACTCTACACTTCTTCTAAGACAAACCTTATTGATATGGGCTCTTATGTTGTTCAGAGACTACATTGATTTCCAGGCAAGATGAGGTCTTCAGTAATCAAGCTTTACACCTGAAATTCAAAATGCATGGAATTTTATTTGGGACTGGGGTAGTAATGGCTTTGTTTAACAAATGCCTCTCTTGTGTTTATGGCAGCATAATTACATATAAAAAAATGGAAAATTACTTTTCTGGATTACCATTGCTGTGTTAAAGATCCTTCAAAACCAGTATGAATTTGTGCTTAGTATGTGCCATTCTGAACAGCATGATACTTATGTTCCTGGGAAGAAGATTTTATTATCAACAAACAGGGAAATTGTCACAGAGGTGAGACTCATGCAGCACGTAGCCTTATTTCAGGAAACTTAGTAACGTATGAGAGTTGCTGTGTGTAGCTGGGTTGCTATTTGGGTACTAAGCTAAGGACAGCGTGTTTAATTAACAAAACCAATATTAATTTCCTTTTTCCTATTTACTAATAGGCAAGCTAAAGCAAAATGCAATTGCCAAGCATTCATATTATCCTGAAAAAAACACCTGGAATTCAACCAGGCTAATGGATGCAAACAAAACTATGTATTTCAGTAGTGCCTATGAATTGTCCAGTCAGACCCATGGTCATTCTCTTGGAAGCATTTGGTAGCCTGAATTCCCTGTGGGCACAAGGGTGAGTGCCAACAGCCAAAGCTACACACAGTACTAGAACCAAGGTAGTTTTCCTTGTGAGGTTTTATCACCTCTTGGAGGGAAAGCTAACATTACATTTATAGCACAGCTGAGAGCAGGGTTCTACGATACTATATTTGAAAACAGGCATTACATGACCTTGTACTATGTTTCCTGCCAATTATGCTTCAAGCCATATTATACACTGTTGTGAAATATGCCCCAAAACAGAAAGTTAAGACTTCTGAATCAAGACTATAACTAATTACTGTGCTGCTCTGGTTTTTCGGTCTTTCTTGGCTTTGTGTTATTTTCCTGTTTACCTGAGAATTCATAATTCTGTTTTACCATACATATCTTAATTCCCTGTAATTCTGCACTTTTACAAAGCATCATCATAAACCTTTTTGCATCTTGTTACCTGTACTGAGCAGTCGGTTCCTCATTGTAATTTAAACCAGAATTACAGAAGATCACTTTGATTTGAACCACTTACCTGAAACTTTTAATCCTTAACTCTGCCACTCACTAACAGTGTGTTGATCTTTACCAGGTTCAAGAATCTATCTAAATTAGTATGGAAAATTCTGGAAACAGAGAAAAAAGCAGGCAATTCTGAGGCAACCCAAAGAAATTGCTTTATCAAGTTTCTTCTCAAATCAAAAAAACAAACATAAGAAATTACAAGCCAAATCTACAGACTATGAAAGGTAGAGAAAATATTAAGAAGCAAAATCATGGTAACAAAACTAAAACACTGCTAAACAGTCATTCTGTTGAGTCTGATAGTGTCAGTTCTATCCTTTTCCTGTTTAATAGTCTCTTCTGTGTTAATAGTCTTTGGGATAGACTACATAGGTGTAAAGATGGGAATGAGGGAGAGAAGATGGAATGAGAGAGACTGGGATGTGTGGAGAAGCTCTTGGATGATGCAAGCTTCTTCAAGTGAATGGATAAAATGCAAGACAGAAAGTATTAAAAATTAACTCAGAAACTATGGACAATGTGGGATTCATAGATGAGCCTCAACTTAAAATGGGTGTGTTGATGAGAAGGAAGGATACATCAGTGGTCAGATTTGGGAATGTGAATTATACTGCTTTATAAATATAACGATGCACAGAAGACTTTCCATAAAGACAGTCCCATAGTCTCCCCATGCATAGGGGAACAGAGAATATTTTCATGTGCATATGCTTCACAGTGATACAAACTGATGTCTTGAGTTAGTAGAGTAATTTGTTAATTTTAGTTCTGATTCATAATCAAGTATATCAGTAGAAGAGGCTAATAGCTGAAAGAGATATGCAGCTAGAAATGTCTGAAACAGAACACTAATGATTCCTCATGCAATAAACCCATGGAAAGAAACACTATACAACTGTTCTTCTATAAAATCATGTGCACATGTTCATGTATGTGTGTGACCAGGTCACGCAGAGTTTTAAGCATAACTTGTTATCATATGTTGGAACAAAGAAGAAAAAAGTTTGCAGATTAAAAAAGCTTCTAGAGACTTCAGTATATGCAAAGTCATACTTCTTTTGAGTAACATTACTTTAGCTCTGCTTATTAGTTGACATAATGATCACAGTTTTTAACATCAGAAAATTCACCCATACTGTGAAATCTATTTAGTGTCTTGCTGGTTGACACCTGGGACCCAAATCCCAGCAAAGTGTAGTCCAGCATTAATGTATTGGCTGAACTGCTGAGTTGAAGAATTTGTTGTGGATGAACACTGCTGAATAAATGTTTAGCACTGTATTTATACATATGACATATACCTTATTAACTGCAGAACAATGTAATGATAATAGCTCAAATGAAAAAAACCCGATGAGTCAGCATGCTGTAAAAGCAAATTTCATCTTTAAAACTTCAGGTTTTCACAGGAGATACTTCTCACAATTTACCATAATGTGCCTATTTGGTTTAAAAGTTGAATGCTGTATGCCTGCAGTAATACATGCAGTCATAAACAGTGAATCACTGACATAAGGCAAACCCCTGACATTTCACACATTTGTAGCTGGATATCTCTTATACTCACTACTTTTGACTAGAGTGTTCACTGGTTTTCAAACAATCAACACATCTCTCAGAATGTCTTGTTAGTGGTTACCAACTAGAATAGAGCTGTATTTGTGGTATTATTTATTCTGGTTACCAGTTCTAATCAGGAACATGCTTGGCCCTTTCTTCTGTACAGCAAAGCTAAGTAGTCTGGCAATTTCTGATGGCTCTGGTTGCCAGGTAGGTCAAGAACACCATGAGAACAGCTCCTCAAGTTGTATTTTGAACCTTCCCTTTCTTGTTTTATTTAGTAAACAAGAAGCACAGAGGTAAGCAAAACAAGTCGCAGAAAAGTACATGAGAGTTTTAAAAAGTCTCAGTCTCAGTTTGATGTGAAAGTTCATGGGACTTACCCAAAATATTTCCACCCTATTAATAGCCATGGTTTAATATAGGCACAGAGCAAAGACACTGTGAAAACTTCCCCACATAAATCTGTTAATGCACTTCAGGTTCGAGTTACATAATTTTTTTTCTACTTCTACAACCTCTTCAGAAGCCAAACTGTATTATGCAAAATTTAAAGTTTTCTATACATGGTTCAGGGCAGTGCTGAATAAGATATTTCCAAGCTAGCTATGAGAAAGCTAAGATACCTTAGCTCTCCACCAGGTTAGTATTGTGGTGTTCACCAGTTCACATGGGTGCAGTACTAGCGAGTTTTTCCACAACTTTGGGAGAAAGTGTCCATAGGGAGGTAGTTTTTCAAGCCTGGCCTTAGCTTTTGGAGCTGCAGATGGTGCTACTGAGCTATGAACTCTTTTGAAAATCTGGCTCTTAATGGAAGAATCAAATTAGTTGAAAAAATTATCAGGCATCATCCATTGTACAGCTGCCTCATGTCTGATGTCACTTGAAGATCATTGCACTGTCATACTTTGTGGTGGAAGTTGCTGGGTTTGGCAGCAGTGAAGAAGATACTCAGTGTTTTTTAGCATCTGAATATGCCTGTGAGGTAGTCTGAGTTTTGGGCATCTTCTTCTGAATGGGGATAAAATGTTTTAAAATTCGTGAGAGGTTTTAACTCTTATGTTCCCAAATTAGTAACTTTTTACTCTGAAATTTTGTTTATTCCAAATATTCAATTTTGTAAAAGGGTAAATAAGCTCATTAGCTTTCAGCTTCTATTAAAATACAGTAAGATTCTTATTTATTTCAACATTTTCTTTCAAAGATCAGTGCAAATTCACCCCCTTAGGCTTTTTTTCCAGCCCTCCTACCAACTATGGGAATTAAAATGGGATTTCGGTTTGCATTCACAAATGTAGGCAGGTGATACTCCTGGGTGGGGACCAGGGCATCTATGGGACAGGGAGGACAGCCAGAACAGGAGGAGTCCTCAGCACGCACCAAGACCAGGGATGAAGAGAAGGGAGACCCAAGGAGCAAAGTTTAGGGGTCAGCCACAAAATAGAAAGGGTATGGGGAGGAACTATGTAGTAATGATTCTGCTCTGGGCATGATCTGAATTGTAGGATGATCTGGTAATGTTTTTTTCAGTGATTAACTGGCTGGTTTAACTTTCTGACTACTGCTGGAAATGGTAATGGATTTTTTTTTTTTTTTTGCAGTGGTTACAGAGAAGTAAATGATAGTGTCAAAAAATGAGGGATGCATAATGAACTTAACATCTGTGGGGCTCTCAGTGACAGATGCTCAAAACGTCTTCTGGGTAGATTGCAGTGACCTTGACCCACAGTAGTCGTCTCTTAGAGATGTCCTGTAAAATGTTGTTATTATTCACAGAAGAGAGATGTATCCGAAACACACTGTCATGACATACAAATAAAACTGTATTACAAAGGGTCTCATACTGGGAGGAGGAACCCAGAATTTGTTTTCATTCCGAGTAGGATCACATTTCATGATCTCAGTTGGAAAATAACTGAGTATACAGCAAAGAAGATGAATCAAGAGCCTGATTCCAGCACATGCTGGAATACTATTAATCCTGGGATTAATTCTATGGGATAAATTACTGCAAATTAGTGTTAAATCATACTGTATTTTAATTTTGGTGAGAAAGGCTCAAGTATGCTTAATTTTTTATTGCTTTAAATATTTTTAATATAAACAAAAATACACCATTTCCATTTCATTTTGCATACTAACAGCATTGATCTTCTATAAAAACTTTTAGAAATTAAAGCAGACAATAATTCTTCCATAAATTTATCTCGTTATCTCATGGCAAAAATATAATCAAGAAATGTGAGAAAGTTAAACAAACCACTCTTTATTTTGGGGATAAGGCATAAAAAAAGCTGTCAAAACTCATAAATAATAGTTCTGACAATAGAGAAATTAACAGGCTTTTTCCTGGTGTACTGCATAAAAATAGGCAGAACACTAGCAATATTAAATAAATCAAGGGCAGCAAAATATTAAAAAGCTTTAAAACAAACATTAGAACACAATAAAAGAAACTTTAAAATTGCAAGTGTGTTATAACAATCAATGAATTATTTTAAATGCTGGTACATTGCTAAATGCTAAATTCTGCCACTATTGTCATCTGGCCATCCCAATTAAAAATAACATCTTACTCAGCAGTTCAATATCCTACAACCTCTGCAAGAAAAGTGAAGTACTTGCGAGGTCAGCCTAGATTAGTCTGCCTGTGTGTAGCCTGTCCTTAGGTGCTGTAACCCTCACTTGGAGTTGTACCAACTGCTTTCCTCCTCAGATTTGGATGGTTGGAAGGGGAGGTAGGTTAGCACCAGCCAGTGCCTTCACCACTCCTTCACTGACCCAGTAGTGCTGTGGGAAACCTTAGCTGGCCACTTTGCCTTGTCTTCATGCTCATTTGTTATACAAAAGCTCATGCAAAGCTCTCAGGCCTCCACTGGAGCTGTGGGGGTTCAGATATATGACCACTGGAAAGGCTGCAGAGATATCACATTGTTTTAAAACCTAACACATTGGAAAGGAAACCTTCAGCTAACAGGAGAATAAAGAGCAGTGATTGCTGCATTGGAAAGCAAAGTGTCAGCCCTTTCCCCTGTTACTGTTTGGAAGCCGTGGCATGGATACATAAAAGCTAGCTCTAGGCAGTTAATTCAGGCATCCACAATGTAAATTGATCTGATTTCCTACATGCTCTGTCAAAAAAGTGAGGCATCACCAGGCAGGCATACAAAGGAAGGCACCCCAACTTTGAAATGTAAAATCTTCCTTGTTTTCTCCTAGACATCTCCATAAAGACTGTTGAGTCTTTATTGGCCCCTGAGCTCCCATCATGTTTGCTTAATAAAAGATCAGTGAGTCTCCATAAAGAACCTCTTTAGGGATATCATAAAAAGAAAATTCCCAAGGATTGGGAATCTGTTCAGTACTAAAAGTTAGCTCCTTCATACGACAGACCTTCATACCAATTTTTTCTACAAAGTAGGAGGATGCATTTGAAATGACAACTTCTCAGTGATGTGGCTGTTTATTTCCGGGCTTCACTAGAAAGCAGTCATATGGGAGGCTTGATAGAGGAAGAACCAAGGAGGTGCAAACAGTCTTCATGTCCAAACCTACCTATTGCAGTGGCATTTCTAAGAGGCAATAATTAGGAAAAAATGAAGACATTTCAGAGAAATTCTTGTGTTTATTTGTGTAGTCCTTCACCTCAGGATTTAGATCCAGGAATCAGCCATAAGATGATATGATCATAATTAAATATTATATTCCCCACATCTAATTCTACTTTCATGGGCCTGTCACACTAAAGCAGGAGTAAATACTATTCACAGTATGTTTGGGTTCTTTTTTAATCCAATGATCTTTAAATAGGAAAACATCTTCAAATGGAAGTGTTATAACTTCCAAGAAAAAAGCTTTTAAAGAAGACAGCTATTGAAAGAGCAGATCAGAAATTATTTTCTGCAAAACAGAACAATAAGTGGAGTTACAAAACTGAGCCTTCTGCTTGAGTAATCAGTTCTGTCCATATTCTCTGGCTAACATCAACTCACAGAATGTAATGCAACATGTTTTTGGAACACAGTTCTGTTCGCTCCAGTTTTTTGATTGTTTCATGGTCAAGAGTAACAAAAAATAGGCTCACTATAATTAACTGATCTTCAGAAAGGAAAAAAACATTGAGTATATTAGACAAAAGCATTTAAACTATTAGTTTCTCAATGACAAAACTAAAGCAATTCAGTCTTCATAAGAGACCGCAGGGAGAATCTGGACCTTTATATAGTGGTGCTGCTCAAACACAGCAAGCATGAAAGATGCAAGCAGAAATGTAAGATCTACGCAAGCAACTCTGCAAACAGAGATGTTTTGTTCCCACATGAAGCTCATTAGAGCACACACTGAAATCTACTTGCCTAGTACTGATTTTACTACTAAAACATAAGTTGATAAGAGACATGAAATGAATAGGATAGGCTCAAAGTATGTCACAGGTGGCCAAATTCTGGAACTTCTGTTCTGTGTGGCCATTTAGTTCTTCAACATTTCCTTTTGACAGAAATTGAAATAAAATGTCAAAACCTCCCATGAGGCGAAATTTCTAAAAAAGTTCACTTCAGAAATATTGGATATTATCTGGATTTTCATTTCAATAAATCAAAAAGATTCTTCTCACTAAAGCTTCCCATGATGAATCATACTATAAAAGTCAACATGATAAAGGCAGAACAAAGCACTTCAGCTTTATCACAATGCTCCATTAAGAAGCTACTCACAGCAACTATGAGAATTGACAGTTCCTGCAACAGTATGACTTAATCTGATCTTTGCTTTTGAGAAAAGTTTTCAGAGGTCTTTAATACAATAATACATGCATATATCAAGATTCTCAAACATTCTCAGAAATTTCAAGGACTGATAAGACCTTTAAAAGTATTTTTAGAAGTGTGTATTACTGTCCGCAGAAGAATAATTTGTCTTCTTCCGTTTGTGGTTAGTTTTCCTTGATGTTCATAATTTTTCTTTTTTTTCTCAAAAAACATTGCATGACAGCCTCTGCTTTCCTCCAGTCCCACAGCACAGCTGGCAGACACCGCAGATCATGCAGCAGTTTCTGGGCTCCATCCACTTTGAGACCCTGTCTTCTGGGAATTTTTACTGAGACTGTCAAAGGACTCCTGGGACCCTTTGAGGAACACCAGGGTGCCTGCTGCTGCCGGGAAAGGTCAGCTGTGAGAGGCTGTGAGCACCCGGAAACCCTCACAGCGGGAGGAGGCCAGAAGCCTGCACAGCATCAGGGTGATGAGGGGCAGAGTGGCTGGATCCTCTCTGAGACCTGCACACTCATGAGTTTCAACTCCAGCTGCACCGAGGGAGGGCCCAGCAGCACCTCCGCTTATCAGGTTGGGAAATGGAAACTCCCACAATGGGAGATGGTGAGTTGGCCAACCAGCTCTGGCCAACCAGAGACCAACTGTCTGGGAAGCAGCTTTGCAGAGAAGGCCCTGGAGGTCCCAGTGGAGGACAAGCGCCAGCAATGGGCCCTTGCAGCAAAGAAGCCCACCGGCCTCCTGAGCTGCATCAGGCAGAGCATTGCCAGCAGGTAGAGGGAGGTGATCCTTCCCCTCTGCCCAGCCCTGGTGAGACACATCTGGAGTGCTGTCTCCAGTGCTGGGCTCCCCGGTACAAGAGAGATGTGGACATACTGGAGTGAGTCATGGAAGGGCCATGAAGGTGATTAAGGGCTTGAAGCATCTGCCATACAATGAGAGACTGAGAGCTGGGTCTGTTCAGCCTGGAGAGGCAAAGGCTCAGGGGGATCTTAGCAGTGGATTTAAACACCTGATGATGGCAGTAAAGAAGACAGAGCCAGGCTTTTCCTAGTGGTGCGCAGTGGCAGGACAAGAGGTAATGGGCACAAAATGAAATAAAGGAAAGTATATTTAAATATAAGGAAAAAAATTTTACTGTGAGAGTGGTCAGATACTGAAAAAGGTAGCCCAGAGGGTCTCTGAAGAATCCCTTCTTGGAGATACTCAAAACTCAACTGCACATGGCCCTGAGCAACCTTCTCTAGCTGACCCTGCTCTGTGCAGGGTGGTTGAACTAGACAATCCCCTGAGGTGCCTTCCAGCTTCAGCCATTCTCTGTATTTGATAAAACTACTTTCAGGCTATAATCATGCCTTTGTCATTGCAATATTATTGCTTTGTAAGAAAGAAACTACATATTGTGTCAAATCCTTTCTCAGTGGACTTCTTTTATTTAGCTTTCTGGCACTCATCTCTATATGAGTGCTGTCTCACTGCCTTTGTTATCTCCACCCTATACACTGGCAGACAAAATATGTTTGTTTTCTCCAAATTCTTGATTTTTAAGTGAGATTAAAATAGAATCAAATTTGAATAAAATAGAAAAAACAGCATAGTTTCATAAGAAGATTTAAAGTGATTTGTGTAAATTCAAAGATCATTAAATATTTTATTCCTTTCATGAAATTCATCTGATATCAACCTGTCTGTTTGGCCTGGTTTTTGTTTGGTTGGTATTTTCATGGTTTTAAGAGAAGAGGAAATGGCTTGACTAATATTTGCTCAATTTCTGTAGTTTTCTCTCCTTTTTTTCTTTTCTTGTACCTTACCTACATTATGTGTCATTTATGTTAAAAAATCCTACATTTTAAAGATGGGATTAATATAATATCTGTATTTTTATTTAAGAGACTATTGGACATCCTGCTCCGTGCTGGAGGTGAAGAAGTAACACCAAGCAGTGACACAGCTGTCACAGCGGAATGAAAGTTTAAACAAGGTAAGAAACAACAGAAGAGAAAAAGACTCTTCACTGTCAGCAGGAAAGATGAAGGAGAGGCCTTGTGTGATGCTTATTCCTCCCCAGCAGTATGCCCAAATTACAGCTCATCCTTTGGGCTTTTAATTTAGACCTCTGCTCCCACTTTTCTGCATATACAATATAAATGTAATTTTAGGCACAAAAGGTGAGTTTCCTCCAGAACATGGGAATGGCTGTACTGGGTCTAACAAAAAGCCCATCTAGACAAGGATCCTCATTCTGTTTGCTAGTCATTTCCGCTGTTAGAAGAAGAACAGGATATTCATATATGATGCTTCACTCTAATACCCTCCTGATTCAGTTCTCATCTAAATTTAGACATACACAACAAAGATGTCTACATCTGAGAAAATCACTTTGGGAAGCACATCATATAGAACATGCATTTGGTGAAATTTGCCTGACCTACTTTAAGCATCACTATCAGGATGAGATAAATCATGCTCTAAAAGTAGTTACTTCTCTTTTAACTGTAGAGGGAGCCAAGCAAGATTAGCTCAGACAAGTGCCTTTGTAAGAGACAGATGAAGCTATCTGAGACCAACCTCATTCAAAATACCTGTAGTCAAACTTGGATTTGTGGTTTTAAAGTCAAGACCTGTGAGCTAAGGCTTAGACCTGTCCTGTGACCAACACCTGATGTAGTTGTACCCCAAGGGAGAAGAAATCTTGCAGTGCTGAGACGTGTTCAGCAAAATGGGAATAGCAACAGCAAATGTGACAAGAAACAGCAATAGAAACAGTGTTCAGAGGCAATAAAAGGAGCAGCAACAGAATAGCAGGCAAAACAAGTAGTAGTTTTTTGAATGAGGTAGTGAGCTGACTAGGAGCTAGGCAACGAGCACCTAGTGCAACGTGTACAGGGAAGAAGGGCTTTAACCACGTCAGTAAATCTCAGTTGGAGGAGTACTCATTTGAGGACTGTTACCACCATTTCTTCAAGAATGCCAGTCCTTCCCACTTTTAACTCTATCAGCTGTTTTTCCAAGATGATATTATAACTCTGCTTTCCTTCCCTCAGATAGAGAGGGACTTTATCTTCCTTAAGGCCTTTACAAACATTATCTGTGTGTGAGTGCTGTCCTTTCTGAAGCACATAGAAGGTGCAATTTAGTGTCCAGAATGGAGCATGAGCTGCAGTTGTTTTAACTCTTTTTTTAGTGGAAATCCTTAGAAACCGAACCTAGCCTTTTTTTACTATTTAAACACGTAACAGGAGGGTTAGGTCAGACTGAGATTGACTAGTGCTTCCAGCAAAGGAATTGCACAAAACAGCAGCTTCGCTCTGTACAGTATCTTTCATGCAAAACAAAGCAGAAATACCTTCAAAAGCAAGAGAGAATGATAGAATGATTTTTTTTAATGAAACCCAACAAAATCATAATAAAAAGCAAACCTTAACAAGGACAAAGCTAAGGAAAGAATTCTAAGAATCAAAACAAATGAAGAACAAGAAGAAACAAGAAATCCTGGGTTAGTTCAAAACAAGCAAAAAGCAAAAAAACGCATCTAGGCAGTCATAGCACCAATATTTCACTTTAATTTACTTAGAAAAATGAGACCAGAGCCTCCAGACTTTTTTCTCAGATAGTATTTGAAATTCAAGCTGCCTTATGGCAAAATAGACTGGGTAAAAGAAAACTACTATGGATAAAACACAATTTGGTTATCTCAAGAAAATGTAGCATTGCCAACCTCTTGTGATATCATAAAGATGTTTCTTATTTAAGCTTGATGAGCATAAACTTAGTGTATGAATGAGAACATTCAGAACAAAATATAACTTTTAAGCCATTCTCATAAGTAAGGTCCTGTCTCATCATTGTTTAATATTTGGGACTGGAAATACTGGTAATCACAAGTCACAAAATGGCTGTAGATCAAACTTGCTTCTTTTAACTGAGACTTTCCTAACCACTCTTCCCACTGTTCTACTTTTCAGGCTTAGACCTTTCTTTCTGCTGGTCTTGGGGAAAAAAAGACTTTTGCATGTTAGATGTTTTGTTATTTGCCAAAAACATAACTGCATTTTTCCTTCCAGCATTTCCCATCCACAATCATCCCTTCTGCTGTCAAACTAGTTTACTCTACAATGACTCTTGAGGTTACTTTTCACTCAAGAAGGAAAAAAATTGTGATACTTGTTTCCCAGCTTTCATCCTCCTGAAACTGGTTACTACCATGTCTCTACTGATTTCCTTGTGCAGTGGAGCATCAGTGGTCCTGCCACCAAAGGTTTTAGCTTTGATATTGCTTCTACTAAGCCTAGCTGTAAAGGTTTGGGGGTATAGTGAAGCAGAATCGGGCTCTTAATCGTTTGCCATTCAGAATGAAATTCCCTGTGCAAAATCACACTAGAATGCAAAGTGCTAGGAGAGTGAAGCCTACTGCAGTACTTCTTGAGTAATGAATCTCAAGCAGAAAAAAAAAAAGGATTTGTTTCGTGCTATAAGTGTACAAGAGTCTTAATTTTGGAAAATGAAACATTGCACATAGGATCTATTACCATTTTTAGAATCGAAACAACTTCAAAGACCATCAAGTTCATCTGCAATGATAATATTTATTGTGGGTTTTCAAGAGAGGCCATGAACAAGTGCTCTGAACTTTAAAAGCAATCATGACAAATAATTTAAAGCAGAGATGCCAAGTGTTTTGACATCCAGGCCACATGCCATTTACAAATAGAGACTGTGAGCCAGAGTGGAATTGCTCCCTTGGGTTGTATGGTCTTTGTTTCCACGACCTACTGTGATCCTCTTGTTGAAGTGTACTGTACATTTCCTTTCTATGTGAAACACTACTATTTCCAGTTCATAGAATGATTTAAAAGGTCACTATCAAAGCACGTTCTAAAATTCACAGGCTTAGTCAGATTGTCTTGAAGTTTTTTGTGGCCTGTGGCATAAGGTTAATGATCCTGAAATTGAGTCATTTGAACAAACTGCTCCCAAAGAACATGCTTTCCACCTGCTCCCAAAGCAGGCCACTATAAGTTCAACAAGTTCTCCTGACTTTACCGTTATGTGGAGCTTGAAAAATGACCCAGATCAACAGCGCTCCATATTTTTCAGGAAATAAAATGTACAACTCTTAACCAAAATCTAACATTTTCTTAACCAAGGCCACACTTGTATTTGGAAGAAGTGTACCAAACAGGCCTGATATTTTAGTGTCAAACCCAGAGTTGACTCCAGGTGAATACTTGTACATTTTACAGTCTCTTTACCTCCTACAGGTACTGTTAACCCATGCACTTAAGAGGCCATGGAGCAGAGCACTCTGCCCTAAAGCTACCTAAATATCATTATAACATATTCAACAAAAGTCAGTACTGAAATAAAGTAAATCCCCTCTCCCAGGCTGTACACAGATTTCTACCCTTTCACCCCAAATATGGGAGGAAGGGCAGGGAGCATTGGTGAGACACCTCATCTTGAAGGACTTCTCACCACTAGTTAACTCCTATCTAAAGCCTGGGACATAGGAAAGTTTTCTCCAGTTTCATAAACTGCTGTTCATCACTTGAGCTGCAGTCATGAATCATGTTTATATTCTCAGTTTTGGGAAAAATAATACATATTGATGAAGCAGACTGTAGCTATTCCACATTATCTCACATTTGCAAGGAGGTAAGAGCATTCATACAGTCAGATATTGCTACTCTGTGATGCACAGTGACGTGCGTCAAAAAGCCCATGAGTCACAGTTAAGGCAATCTTCTTCAAGGTACCACTCCCTATTTTTTACAGCCACCTGGGAAAATTCAATGCAACCACACCACATTCGGATTATTCCCCATGACTCCAGTGGTTCTGCAACTCAAGGGCTTTGGCAAGTATCTGAGCTCTAGTATGCAAATCACAAAGCTGATTACTAAAGGTTTCTGGTTTGCCTTGTGTCTACATTCAGTCAGTTTTCCAAATAATTTATGAATATTTAATAAAAAATGAACTAAGATGTTTCTGAAAGAGGAAATATCTAGCTATCAACATTACAAGGATCAGTGCCCAGATCTCCCCAAAATTTAGTTTTTGCGTGTGTCTTTTCACTCTTTTTTTTATCCCAGTTATTTTATGTGGGAAACATTAAATGGTTATTCTGTGATCAAATGAAAAGTAGTTCTTCATCTAAGATGTAACAAACTAAGCAAAAGAACTGAATTTAATTACAGGGCATGTGGTAAGGCCTGTCAACAGTGCCTAAATATCGAAGCCTAAATCCCAGTCACACCAAAACACCTCCCAAAAATCTTAGGAAATTCAGGAGGCCAAGATTATACCTTTCGAGTTACTATGTCTCTCTCTATTTGTTAAGCCATCACTTAACAAATCACATACAAATCAGTAAAACCAATAAGGTGACACTAAAGAGTATCCAGAAAAATATCTCGTTTATATTTCACCAGCTTTTGTTACATTCTGTAAAGACAAGACTTGTATTGGACAGAAGCCCTTCTCTGACTTTTCCCCAAACTAGCAATGTTTTCACAGAGAGGCAACAGCAGTTATTTTCTGTTACATGAGACTCCACTATATCATACCACAGACTATTATTCTTCCTAAGTGAAGCTGGAATGAAATCAGAGGAAAAGAAATCTCATCCACCTAAAGGGGACTTGACAGAGTAAAATCCTACGTATCATAAAATAAACATGTATTGAGTGGTAGGAACACCATGTCTGCCTTCAGCTTCACATCTAGATGCAGATTGTGAGCAGTGAAACATCTGATGATTCAGCCAGAACTGATGTACAAAATGGGTCAGAAGAAATACTCATTTGTAAGAAGCTTTTATGGCTCTTACACTAATACAAAGAAGACATTTCATGTTGCCAGGCCACTTGCCCCCAAAGACCAAGGATGTCTTGTTTAGAGGTATGGGCATAGTATTAATTTTGGCTGGTCTGCATCCTAGTCACAAGAGTTTTGTTGTTGACCACAGGGCCCTCAGGAGATAACCTGCCCATATCAGTATGGTTGACTTCAATCTCTACAGTCTTCTCACAAATTTCCCTTTAAGAGATATGTTCAAAACGAGCACTGTGGTTTCTAACACATAGATTCTAGGAACTACAAGACTTCTGTATGCTTCTTTTGTTCCCTGAGGAACAGTTAAGTGTTTCCACATGCACAAACAGTGTTTTTAATACAAATGCACAAGTTTTACTCAACAACTATGTAGAGTGATTGCTCCACAACTTTATACGGGGTGCTTCAGAACTGGCAACAGGGCTCAGGGTGAGTCAAATCATACTAAACTAAAGAGGCAAAGACTGACTGGAAAACCACCCCAAAAGATCAGAAGTTAGAGCTTGATTCTTTTAAAAAAAAACATACTGCAGACTTGCCCATTGCTCCTAGTCTCCTTTAATAGAAGACAAGACAATTCTGACTTGTTATTCTTTTTCTCCCCAACAGCACTGCCTCTGCATGAAGAAGACATTGATACAGTAATTCACAGCGGTCATTCAAGTCTTCAGATAATGTAAGTCATGAAAATTCATACTTCAGAAGAGTAGAATCAACATAATAAAAACATAGAATGTGAACTGGATTTGTGCTTTAAACTGACTCATCAAATCAATGCTATTCTAAAAGTGGAATGTTTATACAACAATTGATTAGGAAATTTTCAAAGACTGCTTTTTGTCAAAAAATACCTCTTCATTTTAGCCATGAATTTAATGAAAAAAATGATGGAAATAAAATTAAGTTGTGCTTCCATCAACTAATGATTTCATAATTGTCAGTCACCTGTTTTCCATATGAAGAATTCTGACTTTAAGTCAAATCATTTCCATTATGAAATCTAGTATATTCTGAGCTAAAAAAGTTAAAGTTTTAGAAGTATTAAATTCAAAAGCAAAAGTTTCTACTGTCGGAAACAGACCATGTTTTTAAATCTAAGTCGTGAAAACACTGAGAATTTTAAGGATAGTTTCAGACAGGATTTAATTTTTTCAAAATTTGCTGCAAGGAAGGAAAGTAATTTCCTCTCCATTCTTAATATGTAACCTGATTCACATTATTTATGCTGCATTTCTACAATTACTCTAACTGCAGGACCTTGGTCTTCTTTTCATGCTACCTTTTGTAACAGATGATTTGAAAGTGTGCACTTCATGGAGCTGGTTTGTTTTCATTTACATTTCTGTAAAGGTAACCATCAATTTCTGGGGAGATCTTTTATTCACTGCTACAAACAAGGTCAAAATCAGACTTCCTTCCAAGTCATGTTGTAACAAGTTACATCAAAGTGGTTTTATCAAACATTTTCTAAAATTGCATTAACTAATCTGAAGCTCCTTTAACAATGTTATGGTATTTGAAATTAAAGCAGCTGGCTGCAGTCCACATCAGGGTAGTGAAAAACTCAGCCTTTTTGGTCTGCTAAGGTTCTTATTAACAAGCATCTTGTTTTATTTTACATTGTCTGAAGTTTCACATTTGAATGTAAGTTCAAGCTAATTTAACATGGTTTTCCAATGTTAGACTGGTCAGTAGTGATTGAGTTGAAACTGGTTTAAAACAAAGTTGGTCCAAGTGCTTAAAACAAGTCTCTTTCTTTAAGCTTTATATAAATCACGTTGGAATAATCCAGATTTTTTTTTATTTAGTCTTTAGCTCTGCTGCTGCACATGAACTATAAAAAGTATTGGATTCAGTTGTCATGCCACTGCTACTTTTTTTCCATATAGTGAAATTACTGATTAAACTGATATGAGAAATTCAGTTCTGGCTTTTGAGTTTTGTTATAAAACCTATTTGGAGAGGGAGTTTTGCTATTCTTCAGACAAAACGAGAAGAAAAATATGTTCTACCCACTTTCCAGACAGAGAAATATAATACAGTTGTAAATCTATTCTCTAATGCTCTGAAGTGTAAGTCCTGTGTCTGAGAAGAAAACTGGACCGGAAAAATACTGAGGAGGTCATAGCACACAGGCCTTTTATTGTTTTAAGATTTTATACCTTGCAAAGTGGTTTCTTCTTGCCTTGAAACTGCAAACAGCTCGTTTATTCAAGTCTTTCAAAAAGTAATTTCAAAAAACCCTGCAAACAGGTTACTGTAGAATAACCAGCGCTCAGAAACATAGCACGAAGCAGCATGTAACTGCATCCCCTTCTGGGAATCTTGTATTCTGGCAAGGCCAAAATGATACTTTTCCATTTTCAGAATACTTTGTCAACATTTTTGGGATTGGCCCCAAACTGGTAGATTATTTTCACTTTCTATAATGGAAGTTCCAAGAGATAACTAGAAAATTTGGAGGGACACCCTCCAAGTTCAATGTAATATAGAGACAGGTCATGGGAAGCAAAAGCTATATCTCTATCTAGTGAGTCACACAGCTATTCACGCTATATTTATAGACTTTTACCAAAATGAAGGTGTCCCTAAGTACATTTTCAGGCAAAGATGTTGCAATGTTAAAGTAACAAATTAGTAGTCACAATATAGAATAAACTTGTGTAATAATTTAACATTTGGCATTACTAATTTTAATATGTTTAATATTGTCTGGTATCTCTACTGCATGATTCATCAGGGACAAAAGAAATATGCAATGCAGGCACACAGAAAAGCGAGTGGTGTGTCCATGGAGCTTTAATACAAAAGTACGTGCAAAAAATGCGGCTTTCAACTCCCACTTTAAAAACCAGCTGAAAGACAAGCATATCTTCTAACCTTCTAGCTGCTGAAGAAAAAGGGCATCAGCAAAGACCCATCCATCACCCAGCTGTCGGGGGGTTTTTTCTTTTATGAAGACTGACCCTTTTTCTGGATTTTAAAAGAAAAACACAGGGACACTTATTTCCAGAAAAAATCTTGGCCTGCAGTTCTCAGGCAGATGGAGGCTCTTGGGCTGAACACAGCTGACTGCTCACTCCTGCCCTCCCTGTTGCTTCTTTTGTGAGTCTTCTCCCTGGTGGGCGTGGGGACTGGGGCTGCTTCATGCACTGGATCCTATCTTAAGACTTCCCCTGCATTAAAAAGCAGTGCAGTGCAATGGAAGTGGATTGGTACCGAGGGCCCAATGTGCACAACAGATGCACACTGGGGGGTTTAACTTCAGACTAGAGCTAGTCTGGTCCTGGGAATTTAACACCCCTTAGCAGGCAGAGTGCATTGGATGAGATCTTGGAGATATCTCCCAGTTTAAGTTCCTCCAGAAAGAACTGACTCTGTGTGCTGTGAGACCAAACCACAATATGAACTGATGCACAGTAAGTATGTTAAGACTGGGATTCACTTATGAAATGTACTCCTAACCTAAATTAAGATGCTAGCATAGAGGCACTCAAAGTTGCCTCACTCTCCTGCATTGGAGAGAGACTTGGTGCTGAGTATAACATTACTAATTCAAAGACAGAGTCCAGCAGCATGAAATTAGTTGTATATGGTGATCAGAAGTCTGACAACAATCAGCTCACAGAAGTTTACCAAAAACAAGTTGCCTTTGGCTTTAAGATAGATTTGTGCTAGTCAAAATGACCCAGTGTATTTTATTAGACTGCCACAGGAGCCAGTCACAGTGACTGCCTGACTTTATATGCTGCAAACCATGGTTATACTCTTTAGAGGCTAGGCACAGTCCATTTGGTAGAAGCAACATGATATCAACAAAAATAATTCAGCTCAGTGGTCATCAAAAGCTTTTAGTGTTCAACATCACCATGCAGCTAGTGAGTGTTTGAAACAATTTGCTGACTATGTCCTACTTTTTTCTCTTTCCTGTGTTACCTTTACTTTGGAAGCCAGTTTCCAAGAAGTGTTCACCAGTAAAAGCCATCACTTGCTATTACCGTTTAGAAATTAAATCCTTCTCTGGTGATTCAGCCTGCTGGAAAAAGCCAGCTTTTGCTTTCCTACTAAATGAACTAAATTAACTTCCAGAAAGGACACAGGGCTCAGTCTCCTGCATATTTCAGCTGCTGGCTCTCAACTGAGATTTGCAAGTGCTCTATTCAAGATGTCAGATAATTTTGGCTTCTCAGGAACCTTAAAATAAAAATCTTTTTTAAAAGCTATACCGTGCCTCCTCTCTAAACAGAAGCATAGAGCACTGAATACTCCACCTACAATGTCAGAGCATCGCAGGTGAAAAAGAAAGGCAGAAGTTTATTTGCCCTGCAAAAGGAGCCTGTGGCAGATATCTTTGAACTAGTACAGCACTGCCAGGAGGACTAATCAGTGAAGATCCAGCTATAGGTTTGCTGTGCTCAGGCACACTTACTATTAGTACTGGCTCTTGGTGTATGTTTTTAGTTCTCAGTTGCAGTATTAGGCTAATACTGTGTGACTGTGGCTATACTACACCCAATCTGTACCATCTCATACTAAGCCAGCTTGGGTGCCTCCACACCCTGCTCTTCCATGCTGCTGGCAGCAGGGTAAGCCTGAACTAAGCTCTGACTGCTCTCACCAATGGAGATACATTCCAGGCCATTCCCAGCCCAAAGGGCACAGACCACAGACCTGGCTCAGCTCCTGATAAGGTTCACTCTTGGGCTGTGTCGCACACACACTCATCAGTCAACAAAAGATGTGCAATCATGCACCTCTGCTTTGAGAGGACAGGGAGAGAGCACTGACTCACTTTGTTGCAGTATAGCCCTGTATACTGTCACCAGCAGGCCCTCTAGAATTCCTCTTGGCCTCTGATGTGAAGATCTCATGTCAGCAGTGCTCACACAAAGCTGAAGTTTTCCAGCTGCCCACTGGACACCCCTTCTAACTGCCAAACCTAACAATATGTTCTAGATGCATACACATACAAATGCGGTCATTAGGGACCTGCTCCCACTGAAACTAATGAAAGTTAACTTCATTTGCATCAGCGGAGGCTGTACTCAGTTCCTTATCAGAGAAAATAGAAGGAGCAAACACAAAAGAGATACAATACACTTGCTAATGTACCTAGTACTGGCAGTAATACTAAAGCACAGCTCATATGATACCACTTACAGCTAGACAATCACTACGTGCTGGGAACCCCAAAATTCAACATAGCACTACAGCCATCATTAGCAGCAATGAGATTTCATGCACACCCCCTACGAATCCCATTTGATGCACTGACAGTAAATATCGAGCCAATATGCTTGTGCATGTATCCATTAATGCAGTTAAAATACTTTGGAATGAACACCTGATAACAGGTTTAGCACTTTAAATTAGCTTAGAGGAAACACAAGCCGGTAAAGCCAAGGCATTATTTCAGGCTTGTTATTTTAAATAAAGTTGATAATAATTATGTTTGCTTTTTGCCAGTCTATTCAAGGCTACAGATTTGCTGCACACCAGTCTCCAGTACTCTTGTTCATGCAGCAGTCGATTGACCTTCTGTTGGTGTTACAAATGGAGCTGGAGACAACTGAAAATACCGTGTATTAGGAGGGAAGCTTTTAGTCTTTGGGGCATTGAGACACACAGCCACAGTAATGCTGACCTCTGAGAGTCAGGCTGATGGCTGAAGCAGCTAAGAACAGAGCCAGCACTCAGTAACACTGAATGGCAGCGTGCAGTGTTTCTCCAAGTTATCGCTGTATCAATCCACTTCTGATTACAGAAGTGATTGAATCACCTGTAGGAATCCACCATCAGAAAGATCCTGTCCAGATGAATGGAGGTTGATTGTCCCAGAGTTTTTATAGTTGTGTGGAATAAAGAGAGCAGCACTTTCCATGCTCCAGCTGTGACACTGATGGCTTGGTTGTGTCCAGGTCCCTGTCATTCCTTCCCTGCTGAATATGACTGTGCCTACAGCTTCCCTCAAAGAAGTGGTTCATGCGGATGCTCCCTAGTCTATTTGGTCAGAACAATCCAGACCCTTTGTTACACTGTTTAAAAGAGTTTTTCTTGAAGCAGAGTGCAGGGCCCAGAGATGAACAACTCTTCAGGAAAAGCTGTAGGGGCAGTAACCTTCAGCAGAAAGACAGACATGCCGGTCAACCCATGAAGATATTTGGTGAATGAACATCTCCCAACAACACTGTATTCTCTTCCTATAGGTGTTGCTGTTCCACTATAAAATTATTTTAGAGGTTTATCATTTCCAGGTGCAGGAAGATTAGTACTTTAGATTTGCTTGTATAATTCAAGTGAGACAAATAATTGAAGTGCAGACCAGTTCTCGGCAACCACTGCCTCTTCTTCTTCAAATAACCAGTGAACATCAGAGGTATGTGCTCTCCAGCTTCCTAGGGCTATGGTGTCAATGGACGGAGACACATCAAAATGGAGTACCTACAATGGAACAGCTGTTGAAGGTACACGTGCTCTTGTTTTATATTTTTTGAGTATTTGACAGACACAAATTACTTCTGTGTATGAATTTCTTAATTTTCATTGCCAATTATTTACAACAAAATATTGGATATGAAATATAAGAGTATAGAAAAGCAGAGGCTAAATAAAATTACATGTCTCTGCATATTTCTGCTTTTCTTCTTCCACATTTCTCATGCTTTATGTTCACCATTTGATACTTAGGATACTAAGGCAGCTTTTAGTGTAGCATGTTTTGAAAGAGTTGTAAAATATGGAGCAAGTAATTTCCAACTGAGATGAGTTAATAACAGTAATAAAACAACAACCTACATATTTCTCAGCTGCAAGATCTCAAAACACTCAGATTAACACATAAAATGTCACAGACTTCTAGGAAAAAGTTATAGCAAGGAAAATTGAAGTATGAAAAGTTGGTATGATTAAAGCACAGCACTACTGAAACTGGGAAAGTCCTGATTCCTGTCAATTTTTACAGCTTTCAAGGGTAAGACTCTGTATGGAGGTACGCTTCAGAAGTACAAGACAAAGGTAAGACAACTATTTAACACAAAAAATCTTTTAAAATTCTATCATTTCCATCATCTGGGATCAATAAGCTTCTCTTTTATTCCTACAGCACAATCCACTCATTCTTCTTTCCCCTTTATCTACTCGGAAAATAAAATTTTGAAACACTATGTCAGTTGTCCAATTCAATAGGTATCTCTGAACGGCAGGGGGTGTGTCTAAAATACTTAATATTGTTAGGAAAAGATTCTAAGCATTTTTTTGCCGCCAATGAATTTATTGAGAGCTTATACTCTTCAAGTTCCTTATTTGGAAGAGTGTTAAAAGACTGTGAGCTTGTCTTCACACATTACATCTCCCATCAAGGAAAGATTTTGTTGCAATTCCTTAGTCACAAGTAATGCACATATTGTAGGGATTCTCTGCCTCAAAGTTGTAGGTTTCAGCTCATTACATCATGGAAATAATGTGAATGGATTGAAACCATAGGATTCTTTGGAATTCCATTGACTTTTTGTGTATTGTTTACCAAGCGAAAAATATTACAGGAATCGCAGAAGGAAGAAAGAGGCCTAGAGGAGATTTCTCTTTCATAGACATTTCTCAAATGTTTTGTTTCTAACTGTGAGCTTAGATCTTTTCTCTAAGATCTTCAGTGTTCTTCCTCAGGCTGAGAATAATACTTTTTGGTTAACAATGAAAAATACTGCCAGTCTTTACATGTTTCCTAACAAGATGTGTTCCCTTCCCAGTCAATGTTTTGTAAATGCATAGATTTTATAATACTCTTCAAGGAAGGATTCTGGGGGACATGTGTGTAATTAAACGCTACTTTCAATTTGGAAAAGTGGAACAAGGTAGCAAGCAATAAAATGGCTATTACAGGGTTCCAGCTGCTTGGCAGTCCTGGATATAGAGTCAACCCTAAAAAGGTATTCGGGGAAAAGTGTCTTGCAGAAGGAGCAGTGAAAAGCATTAATGAGAATCAGCTAATCAAGGGATAAAGTACGTGTGGATGTTTGTGTGTATGCAAGTATGTACCTGTGTAGTACAGGTGCTGTACAGTAAAAAAGAAAAATATGGTATTGCACAAAGGATGTTCAGACAAGTCCACATCCACGAATATTTCTTAGTGGGAGCTGTATCCAATGGCATGCATAAACTCTGGCACTAAAAGTTATTTGTTGGGGAAAAAATAAAAAACAGGTTAGAAAGAGAGAGAGGGAAGGAAAGGGAGAAGGAAATGCCAGCCAGTCTAGACTCATTAATTTCCATGCTGCAAATCAGCACAGGGTGCGGCTAGCTTTCTCTTCCAAGGGCTTAATTCAACAGAAAACTTGGCCATTTAATGTAGTAATTGAGGAAATTAAGTCCAACATTACTACTGCAATTGGTCTTACCTAACTTTAAATATCAGGGGTTTTGATGCCTACATCTGAACTAGACACCTGAGCTAGTATTTATCTTGAGCCAATGAAGAACACCACCTCACTTTTCAAGTCTAATCCCTGGTAGCCAGTCACAACATGAACCTCTTAGCCTGGGCAGCTCTGTTCATGTATAGCTGTAGATGCATAGAGGCAGAATTCCCCTGCCCTGAGTTTGGTCTTTAAGAACAGGTAAGACCCCTGAATGACTTGACCCACTAAGGCTGCTCCTTAAACAAGACACTTTTGACAGTTGTGGTATCTCTCTTTTAATGGCACTAAGAGCACTCATCCAGATCTGAGTTCAAAGCCCTGAGCGGAAGATCATTCTTCTGCCATGCATAAGTTCATAATATAAACCAAAATACTACACGTTAGGCTATGAGCAAATACTTTCCATCCTCTCTGCTGAAGTTGGCAATGACAATTGTGTTCCTCTGTAGCAAGTGACTATCGTATTCAGCTACGCATGTGAATGCTGAGCTCAGTCCTCTTTACCTGGACCATTTAAACATTTTATCTATGGATTGATTAATGGTAAAGGATCTAGATGCAGGCACAAGAAAACAGATCTTTCACTTTCTAGCATTATAGACCTAGGTGTGCATTCCCTTTTCCCATGAATCTGGTAGTTATTACTGCATAGCCATCCAGCTGCAGCAGAAGGGATGGAGATTATCAGTCCAGCCTTTTTCTTCACATCCACAAGAAGTCTAATATCCTTTTTCAGCAATCATTATATTTGTTCATTTGTAAGAATGAAGCCAAGAATATTTTAGCAATTTACAAAGTGCTTGTGTTTAAATCTTAAAATATTGTAAATAGTCTTTGGGGTAGCAGTTTGCTTTCTTTTAAATAATTAATGGATAGATTCCTATGGCTAGATTTTCATTTTTAAACCTTCTATTCTTTTATCTTATTGATATAGGTAGTTTATCATATCAGCAAATGGCTATACTTATTCACACAATGGCTATGCTTTCACATAATTTTGCAAAAATTAAGACAATACCAATGCTCAGAGTATGGCAATGCTCAAACTATCAAGTCCTTTTGAAACCAAACAGTAAAGTCAAAACCAAAATACCATGTATTTCCAATTGCTGCAGATTGCCTAAGGTATTTCAGCCTTTTGTATTGCTGAGGGCCTTCTGCTGCAACCCTACAGTCTGTTTTCAACAGCCCTGTACACTTTCACCCAAGCTGCTGGAGCGGTGTTGCCCAGAGCCTCTGGGGCAGTGTTTTCCCCTGTTGGTCTCATGGCAGCTCAGGACCAGTGCTGGCCACAAAACATAACATAAACCCCATCAGCAACTTCGTACTGGGACTTGGTGTCCTTTGACTAATCCCAACAGGGTGTACAAAGTTCTTGAACTCTGATCTTGAAGATGATGCTGAAGCCTTCCTCCTTACCTTTTACCAAGCTGTGATGGCAGTGTAGTGGCTCTCTGCACTTATATGAAATCCCATTAGTAAGGGCAACTACTGAGCTTGAGCTGGAACCCAGCAACGACTCCATCCCAGGTAAAGTAGCCTTTCTGCACCAAATCCTCAAGGAATAGAGATGAGGAACTGAATCTGTCGGGCTCAGATCAATTGTTCTGAGGGTCTGCTGTTCATGATTCGTCTGAAGATGTTTGTCTCCCACCTCTTCCCTCCCCAGTGCCATAGCTTGCAGCCCCATTAGCTGCATTGAGATAGCTGTTTGCAGAGAAGCTTTGGAGAAATGATCACTGAAACAAGTTGGCCACATTGCTACTGAGAGCAATGCAAAAATCCTAGTGACTGAAAAAAACCACATATTAGAGACCGAATGCAGAAGTGTACTGGGATGAAAACTCCCTAAGAGCCATTCCTTCTCCTCAATCTGTCGAGACATTTTCTTTGGAGAGTCAGCAGTAAGAGACAGGATGAAAACCAGGATTCCTCCTCTCTCTGGAGAGTCCCGATCTGCCAGACCTGGGAGCCAAGCTTCCTCTTGTTCTTCTGTCTGTCTCTGGCCCCTTGAAACTTTCCTTCCTCTCTGAAGGGTGGCCAGGCCATTTCAAATCAAGGGGTTTTGCCAAAGGAATGAAGGGTATGCAGCAGTGGGGCTAGACATCCCTCAGGGTGACTCAGTTCATCAGAATATTGTTCTACACAGCGACCTTAAGAAGAACATGAATAAATAATAGCAAGAGAAAGCATACATCCACGTGATCTTTACTGAGGGAATGGCTAATTAATGAGAAGAATCATAGTAACAGACATAAGAATCATAATAACAATTAAATTATTATCTTAACAGGTGCCAGATTTGTATCATTGGTGCACACATACACTAACAGTTTACTTCTCATTCTAATTGTGTGCCATTGACTTTTGTGCTATGTCAGTATTGTTCAAACATTTGCACAAGATATTTTTCCCACAGCATGCCTCCATTTCCTGTTTGAAATCCAGTGACCTTAAATACTGAGAAACTCTTTAAATAGCTTGTGGTGGGTGATGCAAGCTCATGTTTTTATTTTAATGAGAAAAGAAGCGTATCTAATTATCTAATGAGGACCATCTATTCATGCAATCTGCAATCTGAATCACTGGGGCAAAAATGTTCCAATTTACCAATAATACGAAATGAAGTGAGTCGGGTCTCATGTTAAGAAACTAAATCCTTTTTTTATTGTGATGGAAAACATGTCATTTCATAATCTTATTCCAATATGTCAAAACCTAATCTCAGTTTTCTTCATCTACTCTCTCGTAGCTACTAGAGCTCAACATCTCTGGGTAGTACACAGCAAGGTTTGCTTTCTTTTTTCTTTAATTCCAATTGAAAAAACATTTACATTTTTACAGCTTTCTTTTCTTTATACATAAATTTAATAATAATTTCTGCACTAATGTCTACCTATAGCATTGAGTTCTTGTATCTGACATTTTTATCAAACAAATGGAAAGCGGGATCCCGACTTGCCAGTCAACCACACCAATCTTACATCAATGTCACTTCTTTGAAATTGATGATGTGACACCAGTGTAAGATCAGGATCAGCTTCTCACACTTTTTATGCTGAAAGTTTATGACAACAATAGAAAATCACAGAAATTATCAACTGCATTCCTATCACTAGTTCTGTGCTGTGGAGACATATGGTGCCACCAACACCCGTGGAAAGTGAGAAACAGCTGTGAAACTGTCTTCTCAGTAGTGAATTGAGCAATGTGATCTCTGGCCTGATTCTCCACTGTTCAAATGATGATGAAATCACAACAGTAGAGATTTTTTTATAAAAATACCAGTTGCCAGGCAAACCAGCCACCCATACTATCCTTCCTGTGCACCCACTGGTATTGGGCAGCAGGCAAAAGTTTCAGTAGAGCTGAAGAGTGATGGGAAAATGGGACAGGCACAGGTTCAATGATGCTGCAGTTTGCCTGAAGAGAACCATTGTCCCTACAGGTGTAAAAGAGAATAGGAATTAAGTCCTTTAGTCAAACATGAAATGATTGCCCTAAGTTTGGCTGCAGTTAAGGTGCATCAGCATGCCAACAAGGGAGAGATGTGACCAGAAAAAAAGGAAAAATGTGCTGTGTGTAGTAAAAACGTAGCAAAATTCCTTACAACCCTCCTACACCCACCCTGTCCCCCTCTCTCCTTCCTTCCAGGGCCTTTTCCCTTCCTTCATGTTTGACATATGATCCCCTTGAGAAAAATTCCTGTCTGGCTCTTTGGCCTCAGAAGTGGTGTCATTACTACATGGGTCACTCAGCTTTTGTTTTACACCCTTTTCTCCACCTCTGCGTAGCGTTGTTGCCACTGCTCCACCTTTGTGCCCTGCCCAAGGCCTTCCCTGGCTGGTTGGGTCTCCCAACTGGTCTTTACAGCATGCACTTTTTTGGCAAGTCAGTAGAAAATATTTTTCAAGTGATGCAATAGTGTCATTCTCCATTCTTTATTTTACACAAAGCGCGAGATTCTTTTTCTGTTTTCTGCCAAAAGCATGTTAAATGGTGACAGTATATGAGATGGAAAGAGGCCGTGCCAGCACCAACATGTATGACAGTCTGTGGTGTCTTACATAGGACAGTCCTACTAATGCCATAGACATTAGACATCATAACGAGTCTTGATGTTTTACAGTGGTGTCACACTGTTAACTCGTATGTAGTTAGTTAGTTCTTCTAAACAACGCATCCTGTTCTGCAGTGTTGGTGCCTGTCTCTTCTTTGTGCGGGCATGCTATGTAACTGTCCAGGCCTCTGTCATTTTGCCAGTCTTCTTCCCCTTTCTTCTCTCTCTGTCCTCCGAAAATTTTTAAAACCCATTGGTCAACTTCAGTCAAATTTAACGGCAGTAAGACTCTCACAGGTATAGCAAGTTTAAGCAGCCAGGGAGATAAATTGTATTAAAAGTCTAATTTCTATAAGAATAAGTTCTTCAGAACTTATTTGAATATATTAGGGCTTCTTAGAGCTTTACTATAACTCCCATTTCCCTCTGTTGAGAGAATGGCTCCAGGCTCAGTCCTTCTTACAAATCTGAGGACTCACACAGGAGCTCAGCCTCCAAGCACAATTTTGCATAAGTTCCAGCATTCATGGAAGGACCTTTTTGTTTAAATCTAAGTGTATAAACCAAAACCTACAAGTAAGCTGAATAAGTAACCTGGATTCAATGAAATTGTGTGAGTCTCCCATTCTTTAGGGCAATATCAGGTCTGATGATCCAATGATAAAGGTATGACAGTGAATTTGGAAAACAAAACTTCTGAGTCCTTGTGGTTACCAAAAGTTTCTTATGAGATGGTAGGTAAGGCCATAGTCAAAGAGCTTCAATTCCCCATAACTAATTTTCTAGCTGTTTGGCTCTAGCTGGCTTGATGGCCTTCACAGACATCCAGCAGACGATATTAAGATCAGAGATCTAAGAGAAATGTAAGCCTTCTAAATCCCTGTGTTTGCTTTTTTTTTGTGTGATTCAACTTCTCAGTTGGCAAATTGTAGACAACAGTATTCCTCTGCTTTGCAGGTAAGGAAGAACATATTAAAAACTGCAAGGCATTCAGATGATACCCAGATGTAGTGAGGAGTGCCACATAAATACCTATAAAACACAGTGGTATCCACAGTACTAACACTGACTTAGTAGTTTGATTTACTGTTTTGTTCTTCTGCGTTAAAATCTCCCAACCTTCCCCAAGAAAGAAAATGTAGCATTTAAAAAACAATATCAGATACCAAGTGCCAATATGTTTGTTGTTGTAACATCAGTATTTTTCTATTTGTGATGGAAATACTATCAACTTGTTACATCTCATCTGTATAGTATATCTCTGTGTGTTTGAATATATATATATATACACACATACATCCACACAGATGTATTGAAAAGATTTCTGTCTTCAAGAGTCAAAGCAATGTTACATAAGAGTTTACTCAGTTTAAACTCACTGGTAGGATAGTCTTAAAGAATAACAAGATGTGGATATAAATAAATTAAAGATGTCCTTCTGGAGCGATTTTTCTTAAAAACTTAATTACTCTCCAACATTCACTCAGGAAGAATCAAAGACATCTGTAAAGAACCACTATTTTTGTGTTGCTTCCACCCTTATGTGTGCTACTGTTCTGAGTGGAAATAAGAGAAAGCATGATACTTGTATAACTCATAAAGTAATTCACCGTAAATCAGAGTAGGTATTACTATGCAGAGTTAGAAATTACCCAGTTTACTGGGTATCAGTCTTCATGAAATTACACTATTGCTACTCTTGTCAGGAAGTAAAAGCAAAGAATAATTCTCCGTAGTACTAATTCAGTATATTCAGGAACTACTTAGCAAGAAACGGTGCATCATTAAGGCATTGACTAAATTTGTAAGTGCAGTTTTTCATAATTATGATGAAACAGGATAGTGGTCAATCCAATATTGTTGATTGGTTAAGTAAAATTTATAGAAGTGTGATATCACCAGAGTTACTCAAGAGAAGTATTTAAAAAATGAATCTGATGAAGGTGACCTTGTAAAAGTTAAAAGCAAGTAAAGAGTAGGGTGAATACAATGTATATTTTTTGAGAGAAAATAAAATTTTATCAGAGCACAAAAAAATCCTCTAGACATTACCAGTAATCAAATCCTTGAATTTCCAGAGGTCCAGTAAATGTTTTGTAAACCTTTGGCAGCTTAGCCAGTAACACTAAGAACGCCAAGAGTTGTTCTTTCCTCCCCATTTTTGTAGGATTTAAAACCACCTCTTTTTTAACCTCCTTTTACAGTAAGAGTAAGTAAGCAAAGGATAGGATACCCTAAGTAGTTTTAATTCTCTTTTCTTATTCACACCATAGGAAGACTGTGGCAGCAACACTAAGAACTATGGACTTAAACTGCTGTAAAACCAACAAAGTCAGAATCATGCCCTGTGTATTTCTATGGTGCACATTAGCAAACCATTACAGTAGGAGACCTATCCAGTACAGGCTACCCTCAGATGTTTCCTCCACCTAGTTCACAGTACAATGTTAGGCAGGGCAAAAGCTGGATCTCTCACATTTATTTTCATGGAAATTCTACTTAAAGCCTTCTCATTAAGCATTTTATTGGTCTAAATGTGTTACTGATGTATTTACTGGGGAGTTGGTACTCTGTCCCTGTAAGAACTGGCTTAGATTCTTACATAAGGAATTGGTATTTCATTTTCATTTGGGCCAATTCAGCTGACCAAACACCAAATTCAAGTTTAATGTATGTTTATCACTGCTCTTCCTTTAAATAAGTTACCAGGCTGAGTGAAATCACGCATACAATATGCAACCAAAAGCTAAATATTGTCTGTCCCCACTGAATATCATCTACATTGTCCCATTCTGCAGCAACAGAACAGTAATCAAATGATGTAGCAACTTGTTCCCAAAACTGTTTGAATGTCAAGGTCCACACAGAGTTAACCATCAAGGATCTGACAAATATCTGTGCTCCTGTTGTAGGTAGTAATGATGTGAAGCCCTAAGTAACTTGGAGCCATAAGAAACTGGACAACCACTGCCTCTGGATGTATCCCACAGTGTTCCTGGATGGACTCATCCATGTTTAGTGATGCTTATTAGTGACTACAGTAACTTGGGTTGCTTTGATAATAAAGTGCCTGAACCTGCACAGAGAGCAGAAGGAGTAAACAATCACATTCCTGCATCAATTTACTGCTATGAGCAGGATTAAGGACCTGCACAGGTGGATCCTTTTACAGGTTCCAGATACAATGAACTGAAAATTACTGATCATTATTAAAGCAACCAGTCAGCAGCATCATTCCTAGACTGGATGCACATGGATTTGCAGTCCATCTGTGTTACACAGTTATCATAAGGCTGAAGCTGTTTAGATAAATTGTTTATGTTTAGATTAAGTTAAAGAGCCTTCATCTGCATTCCTTCTCTAAGTCTCTGTAGACAGCTGTCTGTTTTGCTAAGTTACTGTCTCTCCATATGAAGAACATCTTATATTGGTGAAATTTTAAATGAAGCTTCTTTCTCTTGTGAGTATCACATCCCAGCTCATCTTACGACTGTGCTCCCTGGTATTTGCTTGGAAGCCACATGGCTGCCATAGCTTTATTGCAAAACTTGGTTTACAGGACTTTCTGTTCCTCTCATCTTCTACAGAAATCCCCTTGCCGTTCAACATTTTTGTTGCAAATATTATCTTCAATGAAGCAGAATCCAGTATGAATAAATAAATAAAGTGTCATAAATTTCTTTGGGATATTTACAATCATGTCTACTACTCTTTCTCATTTTTCTTTGTTTATTTCTTCCAGAGTGTCACCCCACTCACCTCTCCTTACTTGTCTAGTCTGGCCTCTATTGCCTGATTTACCATACTTCTGGATTTTGTGTATGGGAATACTGATCACCTACTTTTCCAAGCACACAGACCTACACCACCCTCAACTGGAGAATCACAATCATTATTTTTATCACTGCCATGCACAGCAGATATTCAAATCGGGAGCAATCTCTTGGGTGACTGAGTTCAAGCTGAAATAGAAGCTTTAATGAAATATGAAATGTTGTCTTTGGGTACATCATCAAACTTAATCGTGCACCTACGGAAAAATGTAAGCTTGATTCCTCTCAGGCTGGAGAGTGCAGCCCACTTTCTGGAGCTGTTATGGGTTTGTGTGGCGCGGTTTTCTTTAGTGGCAGGGGAGGGGGGCTGCAGAGGCGGCCCCTTTAAGAAGCTGCTGGAAAATTCCCCGGCGCCAAAATGTCGGACCCG
>VYZV01028472.1:7491-24215 GCA_013401275.1 Pandion haliaetus | reverse complement strand
GTTGGAGAAGTTGGTGAAGGACTGTCTCCCATGGGAGGGAGCCCGCGGTGGAGCAGGGGACGAGTGAGGAATCTTCCCCCTGAGGAAAGGAGCAGCAGAGACAAGGTGTGGGGAGCTGACTCAACCCCCATCCCCTGTTCCCCTGCGCCGCCGGGGGGAGGAGGTAGAAAGCACTGGGAATGGAGCTGAGCCGGGAAGGTGGGAGGGGTGGGGGGAGGTGTTCTGATGTTTGGTTTCCCTTCCCAATACCCTTGTGTGTTTGATTTGATTTGATTTGTAGTAAATTAAATTGATTTTGTTTCCTCCCCAAGTTGAGCCTGTCTTTTGCCCGTGACCATAAGTGGGGAGTGATCCCTCCCAGTGCTTGTCTCGACCCACGAGCCTGCCTTTGGATTTTCTCCTCATCCCACCGTGGCCAGGGGAGGGGGTGGGGGGTGAGCGAGCGGCTTCGTGGTGCTTTGTTACCAGCTGGGCTGAAACCACGACAGGAGCTCTCCAATCATTTGTTTGATCCTGTAAAAAGCAACTGCCATTCAGGAAACAAAGTATGAGCTAGTTGTCTACAGTTCAAAAGACAATTAAAGCACCCAAATCAGGGATAGAGTTTCAAGCTGTGACTCTGTCGGTCTCACATGGGAGAAAGATAAATAGTCAAGCCCTCTGCCTTTCCACCTCCAGGTTCAACAACCCTTCCTCCTGGCTGGTCTCGATAGACTCTAGAGAGAGGACTCCCTCTCTAAATGCACAGGAGGGAGAAGGCATCAAGGCTGGCCCAGGGACGTGCAGTAAGAGCCCATCCTCTTCCTAAGAGCTTGTGTCATGCACTGCAGATGCTGAATGAGGAAAAATGAAGCTGGTCTCAGAAATCAGCTCAATGATTGCCCTGAAAGACTGGTTTATTCCTGAATCTGCCTCTGAATGCTGATTTGATTATGCATAACTAACTTAAGACAAGATTTTCATGAGGTGTAACTAAAATGCATGTTTCTTGTTTTCTGGATACCTGACAAGCAGCCCCAGGGTCTATTTTCCAAAGCACTGAGCATTTCCATCTGTGTTATAGGAAAAAAAGTATTCTGAAAAGTCTTAGTAGACATCTCCGTGTGCCTCAGTTCCCAAGATGTGCAATGGGGATAAAAACAGTCCTTCACCTAACGGTATTTTTGTGAAACTAAATTATTATGTTAGAAAGTCTTATATACCACATGATGATTTCCATGGAAACACCGCAAAGAAATGATTACTTTTATTTTCAGAGAAGCGTGTAGTAAATAAAGGACAAGAGCATAGCTTGAACAATGAATATAAAACAAAATACTGGCCGGTGTAACAGTCAGTCCATCTTGTATACTGAATGAGGCAGTATACCTCTGCAAAGAGAATATGTGATCATGTCATGAAACATTTAGTCATGCACACATGTATTTTCAAGTGCTTTGCTCTATAACTTTCCCACTGTTTGATCATTCAATAAAAATATTTATATATATATATACATTAATGCATAACTATATACAGAAATGTGTACCTATACACAAACACACACACATATCTATCTATACATATATATATGAACAAATCACAAAATCTTTGTATTAACGACTTTTAACATTAAAAACTACCTCCTCTTTTTCCTGTCCTATAACATTGCTATTAGTATATCAAAAGTTTCCTCTGCTGGAGCTCCTGTATATGCAGTAGCATTTCTGGTTTTTGCATCAGCCCTGCTTCTTTTCAGGGGAGTTCTGAAAGCTTTTTTTTTAACTATAACATTTTAATAGTCAAATGGTGAGAAATAAACCTCACAATCTTGCTGTTTAATGACACATACCATATTGTGATAATATTTTACTGAAGCACTGCTGAAAACAAAGGTGAATTATATGTATTTGGGTAGTAATTTTTAAAAGCAATAAAAATTAGATTTCATTTTTTAACTTCTTTGCTTCAAGGACCTGCTGCTTTTAGATTTCACCAATCCTTCCACTGATGTTGCATTACTCATTTGAGTTAGGAATGACTCACATAAGGTACAAGTATCTTCAAGTTACCACTGGCATTTCAACAAACCAACGTTAGTTGGGAAGTCTTTAGCAAGATCCTCTGTTCACATGATCCTTCTGTCTGGGGAGTTCTGGGATTTCATGATAGGTTTCGTTCAAGTAAATGAGTGAACATATAAAAGCTTTTATTCACAGCAGGCATAAATCTGGTGGACAGGGCAGAACAATCCCTCAGGGGAAAACAACAGCACCAGGAAACTCCCTCCCATTTGTGCAAAATCAAATGAAAACTCATGAGGAATATTTTCCCAGCCTCAATAATTTTCAAAATGGCAACTTGTTTTTTTTATAAGAAAAGCATAACAGGGCATCATTTAACTCAGAGTGCGTATAACTGACACTACTGTATTGCTTAAGCGTCTTCATGGCAATGCATTCTTGCTAGCTAAGTTTTGTTGACAAAGACAAAACTTGGTTCTCTCTTTTCTGTAGCTCTGTGAAAACTTCAGTATAAAAATCAAAACAACATCCTGCATCTATCTAACCACAACTACAAAAAAAATACGTTCCTGCCTTTTTCCATGCATCCATTTTTGCAACAGATTCAAACTTCTTGACCTCACCTTCTTAATTCTTCAGGGAGGGTGCTGCCCATAATCTAGTCTCCAGTTGTGCCTCATCCTCAACTTCTCTCCATCTCTACCTTCTGCTCAGTCCTCTCCTCGACTACCTCCACACTTTCTCCTGTCCTTTGTACCTGTTTTCTGCCAACACATGGAACAGATTCCTAGACCCTCTCCATTAGGTAATTTTCTGTTTCTCTATATTAGTTCCTTAAAAATTCACTATCTTGCCTTCATGACTCTCCTTGGACTACAAGGTTCATGATAAGCCCCTTATGATGGTCTGACTTCTATCTGTTCAAATGAGATCATCATCAGCTCAGGGCAGGGACTTCTCTGTCATGACATTAATCCCAAAGTGGACATCATACAATATTAGCCAATTTCTGGGATAGTCACTCTGAGAGGACACAGTAGAATACCTGAGTATTGAGAGTGGGGTCAGGTCAATAATCTTGGAAGGAAAAGCCTGCCTTACCTCACTGACAAAAATATACACATTTCTCCTGCGACTTGTTTCTCCAGACACCACTTCCATGCTCTCCCTTGAGCAGGGACTGACTTTGGGCATCAGGCTGAGATCAGAAATGAACTAGAAAGACTCAACAAGATAGCAAAGGCAAGAAGCGGACCTAGCTACAAGGAGATGATTCTCCAGATGTTGATCATGTGGTTCCAACATCTGGCAGAGCACTGAGGAAATACAGAGATGAAGAGGGTTCCTCCTGGGACAGATACATGCTAGGTGTCTAGTGAATACATTTAGTTTCATGCTAATGCAAACATTTTAAGGGAGTATGCTCGGTCAAAGATAACTATGAGATATGTGAGAAAGCAGGGTTCCCTGACCCTGTCTGGATCAACAAATTGCTATCATTTTTCCTTCCTTTTCCCTCTCCAGTTATATCCATGCCAAGCTCTAGCAAATCTTATCCTGCCCCGATTCAGCCTCTTCTCCTCAAATCTTCTTCCACAGGAAATACTGGGGGTGGGAGGGACATCGGGTCAAATTAATTTGGAAAACAACTGCAAAGTCAGCATTCCAGAATATCCTACTGGGGAAAGCTATTTCTGCAGCAGGGGCTGGGAAGGCATGGAGGAGTGCTGGCTCCCTCAGCCCCCAGCCCCAGAGCTGCCAGAGGACAGGGACACATGGGGCTGAGGCTTGGTACGGTCAATGGGGCCACGCACGGGGAGCAGGGCTTTTGTTTAGTCTCAGCTCTCTGCCAGCTGCTCCTGGGATACAGCTGATTTCCTTGGAGCAGAAGAGGTGCTGCAGGCCCTGCTCGCTAGTGCTGTGCTTTTGCTACCTCTCAAATAACTGCAGGCTCCCGCTCCACATGCCAAGGAGATTTTTAGATCTCCTGTAGGGTCCCAGACCTCAGGTCACACTGAGCTTCTGAAGAGCAACTGAAGAACCCGGGTGAAAAACTAGCAAATAAATAGAAACCGAGATACCAAACAAGCTTCCAACATTTTTTAAAAATGGCATTTTTCAATAGAAAACTGTTGGTCAGAAAAACTTCTGACCAGTTCTACTGAATTTAGTTATTTATGATTCCCCAGCTGTAAAAGAGAAATTATTTTAAATTTCTCTAAGAACAATGTACAGACGTTCAGCTACCAAGAAAACACCTTAAAATGCTTTCAGTATTTCTGGAGAAAATGATTACATAGTGTGCAAATTCAGAAACAAGGAAACATCCTGCTACCTCAAGAAATTAAGCAACTCATTATACTCACAGCTGTAAAGAACTCAAATGATTAATATTTTGTAGAAGTGCCTTCAAAAACTTACGTAATATTTTTGGTGTTTTCTTTATATCTAAGGAATTTGAATTTTTCTAAAGATCAGCCTCTTCAAAAAAAGCGTTATACAATTTACAATTATACCTGGTCCAAATGGACCAGCTGAGGTCTGCCTATCTAGCAACAAGAATAATCACATATTTTTACAGCAGACCTAATTCCAGAATAATCATGACTATTGTGATCTACAGGCAAACATACTCTACTCCCATTTAAAATCTTTATTGAAGGCTTTCTTTCAAAAACGCCCCATTTCTTAATCTAAGATTACATGCTTCAGTGCGCTTCAAGGCTCTCTTCCATTCAGGAAGCACAACTTTTCTCTTTTTTTCTCTCTTTCCCCAGAGGATTTTCAGAAGAAATCTGCATTGCTCTGTTTCACTTGTCCGTAATTACAAGTCTTCAGGAGTATCCTGTGAGATGACAGCTTTAAACTAAGAGCAGTAGGGAAGGGAGATGACAAATAACTACCAAGTGAGGCCATGGTGTCCTGGCTTGACAAGCAAAGGGAGCAGGTTGACATGGACAAGAGAGACCTCATAATTGGCAAAACAGGGCTGAAGGGAGCCCATCTGAAGTGTACGTACACAACTACAGAAGTTGTGAGAGGACAGGATGATGGGGGAATCTCTCACATGCTCCCTGGGAAATCAGGAAGAGTGGGCACCTTTCCAAAATGCATGGATTTATGAAGGGGAAACCATGCTTGACTAAGCTGGTAGCCTTCTATAGGGAGATGACTGGCTCAGTGGAGGAGCAGAAAGCCATGGATATTGTTTATCTTGACTTCAGCAAGGCTTTGGACAATCTTTCCCATCGCTGCCTCCTTCAAGACAAGCTGAGGAATTATGCACTAGATAAATGGACAACAGTGAGGTGGATTGAAAGTTGGCTGAACTGCCAGGCTCACAGGGCTGTCAAGGACCTGTTCCTGGATCTGCTGAATACATATAGTGGTATTACACATACATACATTGTACACATATGGTATACAATAAATACATCTACATACACACGTGGACATGGAAAGTCCTGTCCTTCCAATTTCCCCGTGCAGAAACAAATAAGCATCTGGGAGAAAATGCAACTGGCTCCAGGTAAACCCAATAGGTGTATCACAGGAGGATGGCAAAATAAGTTCTAGCATTATTAACTGGAAAGGTAAAACAGCATTTATCAGGCAGACACATTTTAAATCAACAGGATTTAATAATTTGCATCAATGTATCATAGACAGTTTTGATGAGGAGAAATATGACTTACTAGTATTAAATTCTAATATAACTTGAAATATGAGGGGACTAAAGGTCTGCAAAAGTTGTACCAATACTGAAAAAAGGGAAGCAGATTGTCTGACAAAATGCAATGACAGAATCGTTTGCCTGATGTCAATCCCAGGCAAAAAAATACCAAGTTCTACAAGAGATCTGATTAATACAGAAGAACAAGAATAGCAAAATACCAGTCTGCATGGCTTTAAAGGAAACATATCTCATCAAATGAACTATATTTTCTTTCACGATCAGACTATGAACGTGATTTATGCAGGCAAAAGCAAAAATGTAAGAGTTTATAAGGCATCCACTTTGCTACTGTTTAATATTGCTAAATAAAAACTAGTACTCTAACATGGCAATTAAACAAAGATTAGCTAAAAAGTGATGATAACTGGAGAATCATTCCCAAATGTACATATTTCTGTAAAGCCTTCTCAGTGATTAATATTGATTAACGGATGTTCTTCATGCCTAGGGAAAGGACAGGCATGAACTCCACTTTATTCTTTACCAACATCTGTCTGGAGAGGGTCCAGCCCATGCTCAAAGCAGGTAATATGCCCTTGTCCTTCACTGTGCTTGCAGGAAAGGCTGTGATTTGGGGTTTTCCTGTTGCCTAAGAGCACATCAGCTATTTCTGTTTCTTTTCTGAGGTGCAAATCTTTTCCCTAAACTATAATGCTTGCAGATCTGCCTATTAATATAGCTTCACAAAAGGAATTTATTTTTTATAGACTTGGTCTTTTCCACTGACTTCAATAGGCTGTGAATCAATATCTAGTGCATTTCCTGGGCATATACTGTCCTTTCTTGCCCTACTTTAACACACAGGTCACCAATGTCTGCAGGTCTACTTGCTGGCTGCAATTCCATAGCAGGCCATGTCAAATGGCATCTCTGCTCTCTGCAAATGTAAACTCAAGAAAATACTCTGAGAGCCTGCCACAGTGTCACTCCAGCACACAGTCTCTGATAACTCAAATACTTTGCAGGTCAAAAGAAACCTGGTGACAAAATGTCTTCATCTACTGCTTCCACTACTTCTAGGAGATAAAGACACAAACTAGTGGAAGAGCTATCTCATCAAAACAGAAATTATTTGGGTATAACACATTCCTCCTTCTCTGCTTCTAAATTACAGGAAAGCAAATATCAGAAAATAGAGTTGGTTATATCAGAGTTGATAAGAGTTTCTGAAAACAACTTCAGGTTCAAGTTTGACGAAAATATTATAAGTGTTACATCAGCATGACTGAAATAACATCTCCTCTACACTGGCTACACAATTTCACAGTTGTTTAAGCAACAGCTTACAGACAACTTTTCTGCCACCAAAGGGATAACATTATCAGGACATCTTAAACCATGACAGAAGCACACAGTGTACTATGGATAGTGAACATAAGTGTGTTTTGAACAGTAGTCATTGGCCTTTGAGAAAAAAAATGCCCCAAATTAGTCACTCTGTTGCATCCTGTGCCATCAGTTTACTGCAAGTTCATGATGCATTCAGAGTCCATCCCAAACCAGAATGGTAGCTCGTGGTAGGTAAACCCCAGCAGGAGCACAGAAAGTGCAAGCTGACGCACCAGCCAGCCCCCGAATCCAGTGTGCGATGGCAGATGAAGGTTTGGGGAGGCAGAGGAAGAGGTGTTCATCGCCATTGCGCTGCACCCAGCTGCACACACAGCCACAGCCCCCATCACGGCTGTTGCAGGGTGCTCCAGTGCATTCCTGAAGAAATCCAGATAGCTCTGAAGATACTGAAAGAGAAAAAAAAAAAAAGCTCTGCAGCAGGGGTTTGGGCAGCGAGCAGTGTTTTCCTTCCACCACCCCACCGACACATTGCTCCTCGGGTCTCTTCCCCTCTCTGCCCTGGTGCCAGCCTACAGCTGCCCAACAGAATCTCACCTGGTCCGTCCCGCACCAAGTCCAGCCAGCGAGGCCTGAGTCCGCCATGCAATGTGGCTTAGGCGCAGCACCACTGAGTGCCACAGCACTTGTCTGCAAGCTTCAGGTCCCCCTGTAAGATCCCACAGCCCTGAGTACCTGGCTTCCCCAGTAGGCCTGGGAGTTGGGTCAGGCAAGCACATGGCCCCTGCTCAGTTTGGGGGCATTTCTACGGTAGCTCATTTACATGCCTCTTTTATTGATGTACTTATTTGGCGGATGCTGCACTCAGATACCTAACTTTCGCCAGGCACTGTGGAGCAAGCCTAAAGCACACTCATATATCCCTCCTTCATATCCTTGACTCAGAAAAAATCCTTACAGGAAGAGTCCATATTCCATGGAATTTTTTCCCATAACTCTAATCGGGAATGGTGCATATTTGGCTCAAGGTTGTGATGCATATTTGTGAGCTTTCCTTGCTCCTGGGTGGCTTCTAAAAAAGTTGAATCTAGATTTTTAGCACTTCCTTTTCTGATGTAATTTGAGAAAGCAAGTTTGCAAACAACTGGACTATATCTGCTGTTGATGACATTAACTACATCTATTAGTGTAGTCATACATACAATGACTGTCTTCAGTAACTCTGTAAGTCATGATGTAGGAAAAGACAGAGGTTTTACAATGAACAGCATCAACTAGTCAATAAAAGTATATTTGATTGTCTCTGAATTAACTGTGGAATTTTCCTATCCTTTTAAACATTCTTTCATTACAGCCCAGAAAATAAATTAAGACAATTTCTCCAACTAACACTTTAAAAGTTAACCACAAACTCACCAAATCAAAGCTTGTCATATACATTCTTCAAAGTCAACACAAACATACAGCCTTTTAGGTTTAAAGTTATTGTATAGTTACTTCTGTGAAGAAGCTTAATCACAGTTAATTCAATTCAATAGAGATTTCACTTTATAACAAAGCTGAAGTACACTCTATAAATGCAACTCGAACACCTTACACCAATATGTCTGGTACTAAATTTAATTAAAGATTTCAGCTAAAGATCTTTTGCCTTGATTGACTAGTCTTGGGTCCTAAACTGAGACTTCAGCTTCCAGAAAAATGCCAGACACTTATTCTGGTAAATATATAATTAACCCTGACTGCATCTGGTTGGGGCAGGGGTGCCCAAGCTGCAGGAGAACCAAGGAGCCCCTGGAGAGTACAGGCACTCCCACCCTCCAGCCCCAGCGGGGCCCCGGCTGTACAGAGCGAAGATCCATTTCCAGGGCTCAGATAGGCAAAACCAGGGTGCACAAGTGCAGGAGTTCTCGAATTCCCAATATGGACTTACCCAGTGCAAGGAATGAGCATCTCCCTAGGTACTCACCTTCATCTGTGAGAGCCCAGAGGACACCAGGAGGCTGGCTCTGCTTTACTGGCTGTGCTTAATCTCTTAATTTCACTCCGATTTCCATTTCATTTTAGGAGATTGGGCTGTAGCTGCAATATAGCAAAAATGCTCAACAACTGTCACACCACAAATTTACACCCCTTATTTTTTTGCCACACTAAAGACAAAGAGAAAATCTTAGCTCAATCAGAGAAATTAATGGCAAGCAGAAGCTTAAAATCCAAACGTGTAGGTATTTTATCTCAAGACAATAGCATAAAAAATTGATATTTATAGATCTCTCCAAGAAGGTTTTTGTATGTATAAAACAAGGACTTACGTTCCCAGTGCAGCTGGCTGCAGGCTTTGACTATTTTATATGGCTAAATCACATTTGTCACAGACACTAAACTGAGGCAACATGACTAAATTTCCACCCGCAGTTGCAACAAAATAAATATAAGACAAAGTTTTTTGAACTAGCTCTTTTTTACTATTTATTTATCTGTCACTTCCAGTGCATTACATATTCACATCCAGTTTTGTTACTGCTATGGAAAACAAGTCCTGAGCCTGAAGCCACTTCTTTTATTCTCTTAAAAAATGTAACTTAATTTAGGTATTAATATCCTATCAGTCTGAGACTGTTCTCCCCCACCTCCCCCAGCTAGGTATCTTAAAACTTTGCCCATGAATGATTATTTATTGCTGGGCCTGACCACGCAGCAGGTGTTCCTCAGCCCACCGCAGTAAAGGACAATCACTTTTGAGGTCAGAGGCGGACACCCCTTTGCAGAGCCCCCACCCCACGTGCCACTCCAGGTGTGTGTCGGGGATGGACACTGCTGAGAAACAAAATAATTCAACGGAGGTGGTTTTATAAAACCTGTTTGCCTCATTGTGCTGCCTCTTTCTTTGACAATCAGAATAACTATTGCATGGGAATACAAACTGATGGAATCCCCCTCCTCACGCCAGCACAAAATGGCCATAAATCCTCTCCATAATCACAGAGTAATGGGAAAGATACTAAGAGGAGTTAAGACAGGCCAATTGGGAACACTTCTGAGAAAACTTCTCATTAAAAAAATACCTGGGGAAAAAATGGACTTACTGGGGATTTACACAGATAAAATGTAAATTCACCTAGTATTTCTCAGCTTTGTGCTTTCAACAGCATTTTTAAATCCTATTATGGTTAAGAACAGACTGCTTTTACATCCTGAACTTACGCAGCCTACTCCAGTGGGCTAACTGAAAGCAGACCTCTCTCTAGTTCTTACAAACACTTACAAGATTCTCCCTAAATGTTCTGACAATAGCCATCTTTCATTTGAAGCCAGTCAGATTGTATCAAATAGGAGAATGGGATTAGGTTACTGATTTTTACTCCTTTCAGTTGTCATATGGACTCTCCTTCACTTTAAAGTCCCCCAAAACTGCAGCTAGCTTGCCCTACTGAGGGGCCTTTGATGGTCTGTAGGGGCAGCTTGGTATGTGGTGCAGGGGTAGCACCTCACTAAGTTTTGCATGGATGTGAGAGTGAGAGAACTCTCCAAAGGAAAAGAAATTTCTTGAGAAGATGACAAAATTATAAAAATGTGCAGATGATTAAATGCCCACTGATTTTTAAAATAAGAGTTCTAAACTAAAAAGGTTATAAATAAAAGGGTTCAAGCATCTCCTGTGTTTGGAGGTGGATTAAGCACAGCCTACCCCAACATGCCCATCATCACTGTCTGGGTCTGGACAGGCCATGTGGAATTTCTCAGCTGGGATGGTCTGCGCCCCGTGGAGGAAACTCCTTCCACAAAGCCAGACCTGACAGCAAAGCTGCCCCCAGACCCACGGCAGTTTCTCAGCAGCTGGCCAGGGCTCAGCAGCTCGACGGCTCAAGAGACCGCAGAGACCGCTGGCTGCAGCACGGCATGGCCTCACTCTGTACCCACTCACATTCTGCTGGAGCTTGGGCTGGGAGACAGATGTAAATGCCTCTTTACTTTCTCCCACCTGTCCCCATGTATACGGCAGTGACTGACAGCCATCATGCAGTCAGACACTTTCACATGAGCAAAGCCAAACAGCTCGGTGGTTATTCCTTAAACCAAGCACCTCTGCTAGTGAAAGGCAGTTCACAGTATTCTTACTTGGTCCACTGCCTACTTGGCTCTTCATCCAGCTAAGACCCAGATGACACAGCTGATGCATTCATATTAATTATTATACAACATATCACTTATACTTCCATAAACTCCAGACATCCAGACTGCTACTCCTCACTCCTGTAACCTCAGGCTCTCCTGGCTGAGCTGCAGCACTGGTACGACTCTGCCCGGTCTTGTACCTCCCTTTATTGAAATAAATGAGATAAAAGAGACTATAGTTTTACAGTAGTAAACAGACTCCTGAAGTTAAGAAACAGGGAACTTTACAAAACTGCACCTAAGCCCACCAAGGCAGCACAGAGACACAAGGTGGCACGGTAGCAGCCTTGCAGCGTTCCACAGGCTCCTGTGATGCTCATCTGCTCAATCACATGTGAGGAGCACAGGAGGAAGATGTTATCCCAAAAATAAAGCTGACTTTTTGTCCAAAAAAATGGAAAGTCTGAATATTTTGGTGAGCCTACATTTTCCTTCATATGGCCATGTTGATACATTTTTTCTGCCAGGCCTATCAATAAGGTAAGCTCCCATCTGTTTGCTGTTATTAAAAAAGTAACTGTTATTTTTAGATTAACTTAAACACTAATCTCAATGTCCAGCAAGGGAGGGTATTGTGCCCAGCTACTGAAACCCACAGTATTTTGTACCTTATGTGCCAGAGACTTATCCCATCACAGGACTGAGAGCTTCCACTTAGCCCATGGAGTACTCTGTAATCGCAGTGCCAGCTTTTGTATTTCCAGCACCTCCTAGACCATTAAGCACCAGCATTTCCCCACACCAGCTCAGTATTCCCACCAAACTAAATGTTATTTTTTGTACATAGAGGCTATGTCATTGCAGAGGGGTTTACACACACCATTGTTTCTAACGCAGGGTGAGCGTAAAGGCAACCCAGGAGGTGCTCTCTCTCATAGGACAGATCCCTAACATAATTGTAACACCGTACTATTTGCTAATGCCCAGTGCCAGAGCCGAGCTGTTGTGAAATGCCCTGGTAAGCTGCCAGGTGCAAATCAGGTGCTGCCTACCTTGAATTACCAAATCAGGATCAGGGTACTGAGCAGAGTGCTTTATTTCACCTCGTTGGTATCTGTATCTCACTGGGAATTACAGTGCTTGTTTGACATACACCACGCCAGAGCAGTGATTTGTACAATAGGTCACACTGAAAATTTTTTTTTAATCCTCTAGATAAAAGGTGTTTGAGGTGGGTTGACCCTGGCTGGATACCAGGTGCCCACCAAAGCCACTTGATCACTCCCCTCCTCAGCTGGACAGGGGGAGAAAAATATGACAAAAGGCTCATGGGTTGAGATAAGGACAGGGAGATCACTCACCAATTACAGTCACAGGCAAAACAGACTTGACTTGGGGAAATTAAATTTATTGTGAATCAAAATCAGAGTAGGATAATGAGAAATAAAAACTAAATCTTGAAACACCTCCCCCCCAGCCCTCCCTTCTTCCTGGGCTTAACTTTACTCCTGATTTTCTCTACCTCCTCCCTGCCAGCGGCGCAGGGGGATGGAGAATGGGGGTTGGGGCCAGTTCATCACACATTGTCTCTGCTGTTCCTCCTCAGGGGCAGGATTCCTCACACCCTTCCCCTGCTCCAGCACGGGGTCCCCCCCCATGGGAGACAGCTCTCCACAAACTTCTCCAACATGGGTCCTTCCCACGGGCTGCAGTTCTTCACGAACTGCTCCAGCATGGGTCCCTTCCACGGGCTGCAGTCCTTCAGGCACACACTGCTCCAGCGTAGGTCCCCACGGGGTCACAAGTCCTGCTGGAAAACCTGCTCCAGCATGGGCTCCTCTCTCCACAGGGCCACAGGTCCTGCCAGGAGCCTGCTCCAGCGCAGGCTTCCCACAGGGTCACAGCCTCCTTTGGGCATCCACCTGCTCTGGCGTGGGGTCCTCCCCGGGCTGCAGGTGGATATCTGCTCCACCGTGGACCTCCATGGGCTGCAGGGGGACAGCCTGCCTCACCATGGTCTTCCCCATGGGCTGCAGGGGAATCTCTGCTCCAGCACCTGGAGCACCTCCTCCCCCTCCTTCTTCACTGACCTGGGGGTCTGCAGGGTTGTTGCTCTCGCATCTTCTCACTCCTCTCTCCCAGCTGCAATTGTGCAGGGTTTTTTTCCCCTTTTTAAATCTGTTACCCCAGAGACACTAGCACCATCGCTGATGGGCTTGGCCTTGGTCAGCAGCAGGTCCATCTTGGAGCTGGGGAAGCTTCTAGCAGCTTCTCACAGAAGGTCCCCTGTAGTCCCCTTTTAGCAAAACCTTGCCATGCAAACCAAATACAGTGTTTTAGTATTATAAGCACTAATCAATCATTAATTTTCATTAGAATGAAGGACTTCTTTCTGCTTCTGCCTTTTAATTATTAATTCAAAAGTACAGAAAGGAAGTGGAAACAAATTGTTTAAGGATCTAAAAAGATATTAGCAAAAGAATGTAAAGCAAAATCTGAAAAATTATATAGCTGGATTGCTTCAAATTTTTCACTAGAAAATAGAGTATGCTTTTTCTTCTGAAGAAAAAAGTTATTAAAATTGTAATACTTAACAGGCTTTGTGTCAAAATATTCTTTTATATTACTTGGACCTTCTCAGCTTTTGTACTCTGGTCTGCTGAATTCTGTTCTGTTCATTTCTCAGCATTTCAGTGGAGTGTCAATCTATGCTGTTGGATCAGAATTAAATCAAAGCACTAGAAAGGTTTGCAAAATACTTGACCTTGCAATAGTGCAGGACCTTATTGAATATTATGAGGCAAAAATAGCTGCAAATGTAAAAATTAATCTCTTACCATAGACAGGAAACATACAAAATGAAGCCTTATTTTTTAAATATTTAGTTTTGTACTTGTGTGTCTGTGCTGAGTTCTCAGCTTCCTAACTCATGTATTTATTTTTGCAACAAAAAAAATGCAGAAGAAAAAATAACTTCCCTTTTATATCTGCTTCTTGTAGAAAATTAGTTGGGTGTTGACATTTTTTATCTGCAGCTACGTACCAAAAAATAGTTGAGACCTGGAAACATCTACTGCATTTTCCTGTATATCTCATAGTTTCCCCATCCCTGGTTCAGTTTAACAGCTTTGTCAGGTGTTTGTTGTCAACGAAGTGTTGAAAGAAAATATGAAATTACAATCTGCAAAAAGGCAAAATAGAAAAAGAAGTTGGGAATAAATTATTTTATAAAGAAAATGTCTTCTTATGTCCATTTATAAATTTCTATTTGCCATATGCAGAATAGTCATGAAACAACTTCCTAATAGTGATGTCTGCTGGCACTGGCAATTAAATTGTTTCCTGATTTGCTGTTCAAAGGCAAAAAAACATATTAGCTGTTTCCTAAGTTCCTAGCCAGTGAAAATTTACAAAAGGTTTTGCATAAGCCTAGTGCTGGTGGCCTGAACTGTACTACGATATTAACAAAAATTCAGGGATTGCTGTCTTAGAATAATGTGTCTATGTGTTAATTTATGGGAAATGACACAGTTAAATACGTCAGAAACAGAGGTGGCTTTCAGAAGTGCCAACTAACTTGATTACCTCTGCCGTCCAGCCGTAATGCTGGCCTGCAGGGAGATGTTAGCACGCACAAAGAGGTACATCCTCATTCACAGCACACTGGCTGCTCCTCACGCCCCACGTGCTGGCTCAAACTGGAGCACCGAGACACAAACCTACATTTTTGTACATGGTCCAGGAAAAGAGATGCAAGGAGGGAAGAGGGTGATATCTTCTCCCTCTGCGTTTGGGTGTGGGTGTATGGTGAGCTCAGAAGTCCTGGTTTGCCGAGTGCTCTGACCAGCACCTGGTCAAAGTGTGCTGTAATGCTTGCCTAGGAAATGCCTCATGTTAGTTTTCCATGAAAACCTAGGTGCATAAGAGGAATAAGGGTCTGGCATGCACCCAAGCACAAGACAAGTTAAGCACAAGCAGCATTAAGCTATTGCCAAAGCTTACCCATCCCACCTTAGGAACTAGGAAGTGCTTCCCATATTTATACTAAAAATGCAACTTCTGAGCACTTACAGAAGGAGAGTACCCATCCCACACATTCCGATTACACAATCTTCATCCAAAGGTCCACATAAGCAAGCCTCACACCTGATGGGAGCCAATAGCAGATGCCTGTGGAAGCTATCAAGATAAAACAGGACTCAGGCAGCCTCCAGAAACCACTGGTGCAGGGGTTTCCTGATCTAGTGTCATTGTGAATGTAATAGCCTTCATACATTTGTCTTCCATGAATCTGTGCAAGTCTTTTTTGAATGCATGCAAACTTTTACTGTCCTTTTAGCAAACTCCAAAGCTTTGCTAGAAATTTTGTGCAGACATACTGCTTTTTGTTTAGTTTGAACTTGCCATCTGCTGACTCTATTTGCTAGGTCTTGGTTTGGGAGATACACAACAGCTCTTCCCTCTTCACCCTTTCCACGTTATTATGGATGCTATAGATGCCTTTTACATTCTCTGCTCCCCACAAGGGTCAACTTATTTAAGAGTCTTAATCTATTTATGCGCTCCCACATGGAAGCCATTCTCTAACTTGAATCATCTTTGTCTTCTTTCTTTGTAACTTTTTTTTTGTAGCTTGCATCAGCTCTGGTCCCACTATGTGAACAAGATGAACATTGAGGCTCCTGGACCACATAGCTTCTCATTCTTTCCTCACCACCAGGGATTCTGCTTGTGCTCTGAAAAAGTTTGGGAGTGACTTTATTGTTTTCTTTGGGGCTTTTTTCCCAATTTCATGTGTCATATTGCCTACAGAGGGTCATTAATTTTTTCCCAGCCACTCCAGCACTTGCCCTGAAGTTCCATTGCCCATCCAGAAGCAGGTAGCAGCCACAGCTGCCTCCTTGCTGTGCTGTGGATGGAGCCTATGAAGGTGCTGCAGTGACTTTGGTTGCCACGGTTTGAACACCCTGGAAACATCCAGTGCAACTACACTCATACCTTCCATTTTAATGTTTAACATTTGGTGCCTCCGTTACATCGGTGTTGCAGTGAACTCTCTGCAGTTACTATTATATATGAAGATTCATCGCCACAAGCCCCTCTTCTCTAGTGCTAAGTATGCAACACCCCCTAAAGCATTGCAGGGCACTGCACTGAGTAAATACAAAAACATACAATATAAAAATAAAAGGAGATGCCTGAAACCAGAGTGCATGGAACTTCTGATGGGCAGTGCATGCTCTAAGGGTTTTCTTACGGAAAGCGAACACCAGCAACTGTGGTCCTGGGCTACAAGGAGAGCCCAGCACAGGCTGTGCCTCCTGCCATAACGCATCCTGGGCTGATGCAATGCAGGTAGGTAACAAGTGACATCACAGCTGGAGGATACTGTCTGCAAAATATGCTAGGTTTTTTTAAAAAAAAAAAAGAAACATCTCTTGGAACGCGGAACCAGGGAGGCTGGGAAGTACAACTCCTCCCCGAGGGGGCCCCTCACGGCGGGTCACCGCCTTCCCAGGGAGATGTCAGCACCGCCGAGCCCCGACTGCGTGAAGCGGGAGGCGGCGGGGCCGCCGTCCCGG
>VYZV01028464.1:9476-24745 GCA_013401275.1 Pandion haliaetus | reverse complement strand
TCCAAACTCAAGATCTGTTAAAAACAATCGGCAAACCTTTACTGAGTTGATTTCTGATCATCATTCTTTTGTCTTGTATAGAGTCTGGTGAGCAAGCCTTTCAGAGCAGAGGCCTCTAGCTGTCCCTGAGGGAGAATTAAACCTGTTTTGCAAAAGCTGGAGTACAACAATGTTGAATGTTGTTCAGATGATGCTGCTAGCTGGAAGAGGAGAATCTGCTATGATTGGAACATCTGCCTAATAAAATAAAAGCAGGGTAGACTAAGGGATTAATTCTCATATTGATTACAGTTTCAAAACTGTTGTGTCCATCAGGAATAATTCTGGTCACATCATTAACAGTAATGGAACTGCTAGGTGTCTGCAAAACTAAAATGGCTAAGAATGTTATTTCCCCAAATTTGTGCAGCTTGAATGTTATTCCAGGCATAAGATGGAAAAGCAGTAGTTTTCTACATTCTGTATTTACTTGCTGTGTACAGAATGATGGGCTACCTCTGTAACAAATGGTGTTTTCAAAATAATCTTATGAAAGACTTGTGGTTCAGTGGGTTANTTCAGTGGGTTAGGTTTCATTCTGGCCACATTATCTAAAGCAGTGATAATAAATAATGAGGCTCTGGGTTCAGACTGGAAGTAAGCTAAGAGTCTGAAGTACTATACTTATGATTTGTTGGTCAAACAGTAGTAGTATTTTAACTTTTTGAACGTGTGATCTGAAGTGCAGAAAGAAATGAGAACGACTATAAAATGACATTTCAAAAAGCTAACTTGGATTTATAGTTTATTGATTCGTAAGAGCCTTGTTCCAAATTGTGTTCACTTCTGATACTGTAAACTGCTTGTTTGGCAAAACTTTATGCCAACATGTTGGCTACGTTCTTAGTCTCATTACATCTGTTTTACGTTGTTGGTTATTTGGAAATGAGCTTTATAATGTTTGCCATTTTCCTGAAGTTTGACATTCCATATCGGATCCATTACCAGGCAGTTATGAAAATGCATTCTGACTGGCCATTTACAGGAAGTCTGGAAATTCTTCTTAACTGCTTCTGGTTTAATCTTGTCAAGATTGCCATTAGTGACAAACTTAATTACTTTGACCCCCTTTTTAAATATAATTTTCACACCTTGAGACTATTGAATGTACCAGTGTATCAGATTCTCTGATCTTTTACCACCGATGTTTGCCACTCTTGATCATTGGTTAGTTAGCATTTTTCTTTGAAACATGCACTGTGTAGAATAAATGCTTGAGTTTCAGGTTCCTAGAGTTTTTGTTAATTTTAGTCAGCAGTCAACTTTTCAGTCTTGTTTCTTTTAAAACATGTATAGTCATTAATAATATAGTGCTAGTATCTCCTTCAGGCAGTCTAAGGCATGGATTTCTAGAGGCAGGCCATCTTTGTTGCTATAATTTGTGTTATTCAGGACTTCGAAGATATTCTAATTTAGAGAAATTGTGGCTGGTTGGTTAGAAAGGCAATGTCTTACCAACTTACTTTCTTACATACGTTTCGTACAATGTCTTTCTACCTATGTTCTTACCTACTAAATAGATATATTTTTATAAGTATATGTGTTTTTTACACTGTATGTTCATAATCCATATGTTTTGCAGATCAGTGGTGAAGCTCAGGAGCTCTTTTCTGTCCGCCATGGTCCAGTTCGAGCTGCGCGGATTTTACCAGCTCCACAAATCAGTAAGTATATATTTATATGGCTCATAATTAAGCATAACTTCTTTTACAGGTCTTTGTCCAAATCATTGCTGTAACCTGATATGTAGATTTTTCCATTTATTTTAAACTGTTACCTTCATAATAGCTTTCTACAAGTAGTATTTACTTGTTTTTGCTTTCTACTCTATGACCCGCTTTCTCCAGATTCATGTTCAGATTTTAGCTTTGATGCTGCTTCCTTTGTAGTTCAGAGGATATCTAGGTATATCTGTGCTCAGAGATCAGTCTGGAGATGTTAACAATTCTATTTGGGAATATTATTAATATTTTATTGCTACAAAATAATATGGAAATTATTTTTTTATGACAAGGCAGTGGCTGATAGCAGTAGATCTAGAAATTATTACCGTTTATTAAAAACTCCTGTTATAGTACATTGTAAAGTCTATTCATAACGTCATGCCCTGCTAAACTCTTCAACTCTGTAGAAGAAGGATAGTAAGTCTTTGTTTGGTTACCCATTCAGGAGCTGAAACTGAAACAATGCAAGTAAGATAATGCAAAAGGTAGTTGGTCTAAGTAATATAGTTTGTACGAAGAGAAAAAGTCCTCTTTTGATTATTTTAAGTATGTTATTTATGAAGAAAATAGAGAGTGTTTTCTAAATTGTGAAATTCTCTAGTCTACTAGTGCATGCATTAAGTTTAGCAAGTGCAGCTTTTTATGAGGCTTTTAAAAAAAGGCTGCTTTTCCACTCCAGTAAAAGTAACAAGACAATGGAATTTGTCTTTTGCAATGGTACTAGCTTCTAATTTGTTCCTCTTCTGCTTATTTTATGTAAACTTTATTCAAACAGTTTGACCTTTTTAGTGGTTGAACTTTTATCATGATCCCTTGAGTGCCAATAGGCACCTTCTCTCTTTTACTGCTTAAATACTGTTTTATCAAGTTTGAAGACAAGCTGCTTAGTTTGTTTAACAGGATTGTTTCAGAAATTCTGAGTTAACCGCCTGGAAGAGCTTGCTGCAAAATTTAAGCAACTATGCATAAACAAGCAAATCCCTTTAAAAAATTACATTGTTCAATCTAAACACAAAATCTAATTGTAGACTTTTTAAAGGCCTAAGATTTGTTGGTGTCCTGGCTCATTTTTGGTTTCGGCAACGTTTTGCTTATCCACTCTCCCTGTAACTTCAACTGGGCAAGCTATTCTGTACAGCTGCTGAGTAGTATTTCTGGTTTAAATTGGTTGCCATGTTTTACTTTGTGGATGAAAAGAATGTACTTCTAGTATGGCCAAGGTTTTTTGGGATTATGCTGGATTACAAATTTTAGTAGTGTATTATGAATTAATTAGTGAACTCAAAAAATATAGCCTAAAATCTAATTGTTTAAATTACTACAAAAATACTCAAAATTATTATAGTTTTGAGTGTTTCAAAGAAAGTAAATGAAGAAAGTTAAAAGTTTAATGGACGCATTTTATATTGTTGCAGTGATTTCCTGAGCAAAGAAATAGACAAGCATGTTGTGCCTTCTGTTTTTGGGAACGCTGCATAATTCCCGATGAGCTACGTTTTGTTGCTGTTATGTGTGTCATTAAGTAATGGATGTCTGTGCCCCTTCCTCTCTTGAAGGGGGGGAAAAAAAAAAGAGAAAGAGTGTAAATGAAAATAAAGTAAATTAATTGAAGAACCTATAAGTTCTGTTTTTTCTGATAGCAAAGTAGTGCTTTCTAATTTTTCAATCTAGTAAGTTACACTGCTTATGAACTCCTTTAAGCAGTTACTGTTGTTCTGTCTCTAAATTGCATATATTTAGCATCTGACAATGATAGTTGTTACATTAGAAAACTATTCAAATTAGCTCATATTAAATTAAGCCAAACCTTTTAAAAACATGTTTTGGGCTCCTTTTACATGACTTGGTTTAAATAAATCTTTGATTAAAAGTGCATGAATGTATCATTGACCAGTATCTGGAATCAGATAAAAGTAAAGCTGTAATAAGAGGCCTTAGATAACTAACACATGAGCTTTAATGATTCTGAACAAAATAAAAAGAATTTGTAAAGGAGAAGCTGATTACCATCAGTAGGCTCAAACACTATTTTACTGTAAAGCTGTAAAAAGGGAATTATTGAAAATAGGACTCTCTTGGTGGATGGATTTGGCACGTTCCGAGAAACAGATCTTAGTTTGTGATAAGAAGCTCATTCCCAGGTGTGAAAGGAAAGTTCATGGTTTTAACTTGGTGACTTTACAGTAGCAGAACTTAATGGTTTGTCAACTATTTTGTTAAAATACTATAGTCCTTTGATGTTAGATCCTCTGCTGCATTATGTGCTTCATCGCATAGTAAAGTATTGTTTCAAAAGAGTTATTTTATACAGGCTTGTTTCATGCAGGCTTATTGCAAAGGAGACCTCCTCAAATCTGATTTAGCAGGTTATAAGTGGTCCTAGTAGCAGGAACGTTGTGCAGTATCTGGAGCTGGCCTTGCACGCTGCCAGCTCAGATCCAATGAGGTTTATTAGTTCAGGCTCTGTGCCACGCTAGAGCAGTTAAATGGCTCCTGGAACTGTTGTGACCTGGCAGCTATACTGCAATGTTCATGCAGGGTTTTGTCGGAGCTAACAAACCGGGCAAGACCTGACCTGGCCCAGCACTGCAGCACTTTGACGTCTCTGTGTCCGTGGCATGGTTGGTCTGCAGCCTGGCTAAGATGCCCATAAAGAATCGAGAGATTTCTGTAAATAACACTGACAAAGGTAGGCATTAACTCCTCTCAGTGGGCAGAGAGTAACTACTGTTGCCTTCAACGGTAGATGTGGCTTTGATTGTTTTCCAGAGCTTGCAATACAAATGGCCTTTTTGGAGACTGAAGGTTTACACTGTGACCAAACTTTGGGCTTAAGAGAGGAATTCAAGTTGCATAGCTTATATTCTGAATACAAGAACATCTCTGTCTGGACACTGTCAGTCTTAGAAATAAGAATATGAAGTCCTGGCACTTTGCATGCCACATGCTGTGTTATCTGCTGAGCCATCTGGTTGGCAGGGCTTTTTAACTTGCCTAGCTCTTTGCTTTCAAAGCTGTACACTGTGATTGAGTTTAGTACTTACATGTATACAGGTGCCTCGTTTGCTGGGCTCTGGATTTTTCTGTGTCTTCAGATAAAATAAGCATGCAAAGATGTGTTTGAAGACAAATTAATGGGGCTTTGTGATTATTAGAAGGGAGAAGATACTACGTGGTAGATACAAAACAAAGCTGGAACTCTGCCAGTTAAATTTAGCTACCATTCTCTCTGAAGAGGAAACTAGGGTTGGTAACATCATTGTAGTTAATGATAGTGAGAGAACCAAGCAAAAATCAGGGTATATTAACTCCTTCCTCCTCCATTTTATATGATTCAAGTTTGTGATGTCCTCGCTACTACTCAAGTTATTGTGTCTTGGCCTTCCTCTCACACAGTACCTAATGGCTCTATTTAGCCATGCTAACCTAATTCTTCGTATTCTTTGTTCAACATGTTTTCTAATTTTTCACCACTTCTTCTAGATAATGCTTTCTCATTTTTCTGAGGTAACTGACTGCATGAATATTTACTTGTAGAATTGAAATGATACTGAGTTTGAGTTCTGTATATTATTAAGTGTTCTGTCTTGGATATTCCTACATTTGTCTTGTGCCTTTTTGCTTTTAATTAGCATTTCCGTGATATTTATAGAAACATTAAAATTCTACTTATTTAGGTTTTCTGTAGTAGTTGTATGTTCTTTGACCTATGAAGTCACTAATAAAAAAGGTTCAGAACTCTTTAGTATTTTTAAAAATTTGTTGTGTTTTGACTTCATTTTGAGGCCTGTTGCATACATACTTCTGAAATCAGTGCTAAGGAAATAAAACATTTACTTCAGATAGCTTTGCTATTCTTTTTCCTTCAAAATGAGAATACTGCTGCTTTCTGAAGTGAGTTAGTGCTACAGTCTCCCATTTTTCATTACTTATCCTAGGTCATTTTACAAAGTCCTGGCCAAATACCTGCTTTCTGCCTTGTGCTATCCCCATTTATTAAGGCAGGCTTGCATGGTTTAAAAGTCAATCAAGAAACTAGGAAAAGCTGCAGGAATAGCATTGTGTGTGGTAATTCATGGTTAAAGGGTACATGATGACAGGCTTGTGTGTTGAAGTTTAGATAGTCGTTGTCTGTACAACCTATTTCCATGTCTCAGCATTATGAAAATAAATTCCTCCAGTGAACTGAATTAATTTATTGCCATTTTCTAGATGATGCTGCTTGCAGAAAAGGTGATATAATAGTCCCACATCTCTCGATGAATTTGACTGCTTAGTCAAATTGTCTGATAGGAAAAAAAAAAAGCAAATAGGAAATGAAAGAAAGAAATCAGAGGTACTGTGTTTAAAACAACTATGAACCAAAGGAACCTTATGGATGAAGGGTTGAAAACCAGAATTAACACGAAAAGCTAAAATTAATCGGGGCACAGAATGGTTTTGTATTTGAAACTCTAAGACTGTTGAAAGTTTTAAATTTTGCAGCAGATTTATCTTTGTACTCTACTGCTTATATCTTTGATGTTGGTAAAATAAAGTTTGAACCTCAAAAGCTGACTCAGCTTTATGTGCAGGTATACTTAAAAGAACTGTAATATTTAGGTTGCTCTCTAAAGGAAGGCAGATGTGAGTTTGTATTCAACCACTTGGGTGGCTTAGTGGTTTTAAGTCCTTGAAAGCCAAAATAATTGCATAGTATGTATAACAGAGGACCTAGCCCTGCAAGCTGAACAAGCAGTAGCAGTTGGTAGCTAGATTTGGATTGGTGTAAGTGGGTCATGCAGGTGTGCATTTAAGTTTTTTGGTGTTTTGTAACTGTGATGTGGGTTGTTAAGGTATAATGAATGTTAATGTGCATGGATTATAGAAATTACAGAACAGAATTCTCAAGCATAGCAAGTAAGCCTTTTATAGATATTATAGGGAAGAATTTTGGAGCACGACATTTTAAAATACTAATTTCTTTGAAGCTGTGTGGACTGACCTGTATGCCACCATTTCAGTTCTGGTAGTATCACATCAATGCTTTAGACAAGTACACCTTAAATTTTCACCATGTTAGACTGATATGTCTTTTAAGTTTGTTTTTATTTAGCAAGGTCAAATCAAAATATTTATCTCTGTCTTCAGTTAATGTGTGAAGCTAGAAACATTGATCTCTAGCAAATGTTTCAAGGTAATTTTTTTTCATACAGAAGCTACATAATTATCAGAAAATAAAGCTATGGTGCTGTGCAGAAGAAAAAAAAACTTTCTGTAAACATGCACAGCTCTATCTCTTTGACAGAACTGCTATGATAATGTTCTCCAGCCACTATTGCTTCTTGCAGCATTGCTGTTTTGTCTCGGAAATGGGAGGGTGGAATGGGCTCAGGAGGCAGTAGGTATGGAAATCAACTGGAGTTGAAGGGCATTCTGGGGTGATATCTTTTGGGGGATGTAAGGAACGGGTATGATGATGCAGGTACTGGAGAGGGGCTTTGAGACTTGGAATGTCTGGGTGATTGATGCTGGGAGTTAAGGGGGATAGAATATGATGCTCATGGTCTAGAACATTAATCCTAAAGGAACATCTGAAGTGGTGGGATGAGGACAGTAGTCACAGCACCATTGATCAGGCATGATATTGAGTAATGCAGTTAGAGCTTATTTGTGCAGAAAATGGAGCATTTATAGCTACCCTGAAGCTGAGGAAAGAATTCACACACTATTTTTAGGACTGACTCGAGCCTGTTCACTTCTGCTTCAAGTAGCACATATGCTTTTTTGCATTTGTGTTCAATAAGAAAGCAGACACAAAATGGTAGTGATTAAGAAATGTTAAGAAACATTTCCCCCCTCCCTCCCCACCCCCCGCCAAAAGAAGCAGCAAAACAGGGAGTGAAAACTGTACATAGTGAATGCCATCCGTGTGGCCTAATGCATTTCCAGGTACTGGCTGGCTGCTGCACTGATGTGGGGCAGGACCACAAACGCAACACGATTTTCAAGGAACAGATAGAAATAAGAGGGGTTTAGCCAAACAGGAGGTGCACTGCATTATTAAATGGCTGTGGTGGAACTTGATCAGTGGAATTACATACCAGAAAAATATACTCCATTGTGCATATATGCTATTGCTAAATAGATCAGAATATGACATTTATACAGTGCGTTTCTTACTCAGGGGGAACGAGGGTACTTTTCATAGTTTTGAATAGGTTTTGAATTCCTACGAAAATCACTGGTGTTTCATTTTTGTTATTCAAAAAGGTGTGGTGGTGCTGCTGTTGTTACTATTATTATTGGCATTATTGAGAGGCCTTAGTAGGCCCAAGAGATATCTATTCACAGTTTCATCAAAAGTACAGTACATAAGCTGCTTTGAGCTTATGTGTGGATAACCTTTTGACTTCATAAAGTTCTAAATGTTGATTTGTATGAAATTTCATTTAGCCACAGATTTTTTTTAAGTATACTAACTGAAGTTAGATTTTTTTTTTTTTTTTTTAAAAACATACATCATTTAGCTAAATGGAGCTGTAGATAAGGTGGTGCCTTGTTGGCAGGAAGGGCAGTTTTCATTACTTTAATTGTGTGATTTGTCAGGATTTTCAGCTTTTTATAAATGCTGTAGTGTTATATGACAGAATTAAAAGGATTTAGAATAAAAGGAGTTTAAGAAAAAGACTTTGCAACAGGATTTCAATACTTTTTGTATTTGAGGGATTTAGCTAGCTGCTTTTCATTTCAATCATCCTGCTGCATTTTGTTAAACACTGTATGTGGAGCAGGTGTGTACAACGTCAGTATATCGCACATGCAAATAAACACGATTTTACAAAAATTAATCCACTATAACTTGGAAGATTAAATTCTGCCGCAGAACTAGAAAGGGTTGCTGTCTCCATTAAGCATTGCAGAGAACAACACATGTCGCTTTTTGCAATCTCATGAATGGGACCGCTATTAACCTGATTTAATGCCCTACAGAGTCCTCAAAATAATGATCCTTTTCTACAGTATTAATATTTACATTCTGAAAGTGTATATTTGAAGTAGAAAATGGATTTTTTTTTTTTTAAATGAGGACCTCAGTCATTACAGAGTGAAATCAGAAGTTTAAGCACCTATTGTACAAATTTTGCAAATCTGTATCATGGGCATTAAAAACTGGTATTGCTTTTGATTTTGTGCAGTTGTTTCCCTGTACTCCCCACTCCCCCTTCCTTGTTGTTAAAACTTAGGACTAGACCATAAAGAAACATATGAATTCATATCTAATATATCCTAGTTAAAAAAAAAAAAAAAATTATAGTTGAATACTTAAGGTAAAATCCTGGCTCCACTTAAATCAATGTCAGAACTCCTGGTAGTCAGCATTTCACCCTTAATGCTGAGAGAGACTAGCTAAGTGAACAGAAACAAATGGAGTTCATCTGTTACTTGTATTGAAGAAAAATTGGTTGCCAGATTCTTAAGAAGACTATATGTTTCATTTATCACTTTACAGGTCAGTACATACAGTACAGGTATGACTCATAAAAGCCCTTGAAATAATAGGAATAAAAGGAAAATACATTTGGCTGTTTTAGGTTACTTGTAAAGCTATTGTTGATGGTGAAATTATTGATGACCCATTTGACTTTATAAATACCCAAATGTGTAGGAGGGAAGACTTTCCCTTGTACAGATGAGAGCACTGAACAGGTTTTGTTACAAATTAATTGCAAGTACCTGAGTTATTAATAATTAACAGAGACTTATGTGAAAATGTATATTGTTAATTGTTGTGCCTTTCTGAATAATTGATTTAGTGCAGTATACCAGTATTGGTGAATAGACTAGATCCCTAATAATCTTTCTAGATCAAAGGGTTTGGTGCATAATGGAGGAAAAAAAAAATTCCATTATTCACCACATGCGTGCATACCTATAGATAGATAATTAAAAAGGCAAAGGTTGAAAGAAAATGGAGGAAATTTAGTAGTGGTGGTGTTGGTGGCTGTTATTCTGTTATTTAAGTTGGGTAGAAACATACTCTGGAATTTAGTAAACATTGTTCATAAGTAGAAGAGAGATTTTTTTGGACTCAATTTTAGTTCTATTTCTGTTTACGTAGCAATAAGGCAAAGTTTTCAAAACTTTTAAAATCCCATTTTAAGAAGTGTGGCGTATTTAACAATTTGACGGTTCTGGAGTGAAGGTGTGACTGCAGTTTGGGAAGACGAAAGGCTGCTTTTAATTGCCTAGCTCTGGTGCCAGCAGTGGCGGCATGCACAGATCCCGGGGCAGGCATAACTGTCCCAGCAGCTGAATTAGAGCAGAGGACGAGGCCATGCCAAACGCTGCTGCGCTGGTGTTACGTGGTGAAGCTAACCTTGAAAGTAGATTGGATATGGTGTTAGAATGGTGTTTTCACTTTGAGTGAACAGGAGGCATAGCCTGAGTCTTGCTGGAAGTTGCTGGAGGTTGCTTTCTTAAAGGCTTAAATCGCTTGATTGAAGAGTGTTTTGAATTTAATCTTGTATTTTCTTAGGCACAGGGCATGGGCTGCATAAGCATGGCCGTGCTTTGGGCAAACACTTGGCAGCCCAGTTTGTCACGTGCTAAAGAGAGCGGCTGCTCTTATGCTGCGCTCTTATGGTTAGCACTCTTATACTCCACTTACACCTCAGTAGAATAAATTGGAAACCAAGGTGTGAAATCCATGCAAAGTTGGCATCAGCCTTATTACAGACAACTTTTATAAAACAATGAAAAGTGAGCAAGTGTTGCTTGTTACAGTTACAGAATCCTTAACCCCAACTGAAATGAATAGAAGATAACTCCAAAATCCTGGCCAAATTTTGCTACTTGTTTTGTTACTCATTGCTGTCTCTTTCAAGAATAGTTCTTCCAGTGTTCATGACTCTGCCTGTTATTTGTATTTCTATCACTAATCTTGTACAGGCTGTGAGTTTTGTATTGTATATTCAATATCCTTCCAATATATTGGGCCTCCACAACGTGCACACCTGTACTTTGAAAGGCAACACAAACAGTACTTAGTGATCTGCTTTTTCTTTTTTGCTTTCCCTGTTAGGTGCTCAGAAATGTGATAATTTTTCTGAGAAGCGGCCTCTTCTTGGTGTGTGCAAAAGCATTGGATCTTCTGGGTAAGAATATTTTATTTGTGAATAAAGTCTTTTATATAGATTGTATTACCGTCTAAAAAATCCAGTAGATTTCATCTTTAAAGCTCTATTCCTTTTTTTGCTCATGGGATAACACTGTGAAGTGCTTTTAAAGTTTGTCTTTTTTTTAGTGTGTCGGCACACATTTGCCTACGCCTTAAGCTTTTTAGAAGGAATAAAAAAATTGAGACTCTGGATACAGATTAGATGAAGAGGTATTTTGAGTTTATTTTGTTCTCACTGTAATCACAATTTTATGATTAGCCTTTTCTGATATTACTCCTGGTCAGAATTATTATTGAGAAGTGTCTAAAGTAATATCTGTGTCTTAAAAAGTAATTAAAAGATGTTTTCAATCAGCAGTATATAGCAAATGAATTACAGGCACCAAGCAATTTCATTGGTACAGCCACTCACTGTTTCATAGCAGAATACATGTTAAATCTGCTTCTTTGAGTTAGAAAAATAAGTTAACAGTCTTGTCTTGTGCTCTCTGGACAGTATTGTTGTATCACCCCTCTTCTAAAAGAGGGTCTTAAGCTATTTTATGTCTGTTTGATACGTTGGTTCAGACGATGCAAAGGATTTATGTCTATACCTAAAGGAAAATACTTGCTTTTCAAGGGTAATCCTCTACACAGCGATTCAAAGGCTAAACAGTTGAAGTAAATCTTCTTACAGTAGTAAGACTAATTCTGTACCACACCCTTTTCAGTTAAGAATTTAATCACTCTGGGTGTGGAGGAAGACTACCAAGTCTCTGTAAATTTCTCTGTATGTATTATTGCTGTGTTAAACTAGAATATTAATGTTACCTGTCTTAAATGTTTAAAACAAAAACCACGTAGTGTAGAGAAGTGAAATGTCTTTCCATTGATGCGTTTCCAACTTGGAAAACTTTTCACAGTGCCTTTTCTCCTTCCCCCTCCTGTAAGTGTATGTAATCTCGTGAATAACTTTTCCTAAATTAAGAGTGCATGTAACCGGTGATGCAAATACTGCTCTTGTAGGACTTTCTGACTTAATCCAAACAGTGTATTTATATACGTAAAGGATATGTTGGGTGGAAAAAGCTTTTCTTCATACCTTTGCTTTAGAAGCTGAGACATCTGAGAAATGAACAAACTATAAGGATTGTTATTTTCAATGTGTTATTGTATTCCTCAGTTAATGGGGAATACTTCAAAGATTATTGGTTGTTTCTGCTTTTCTACAAAAAGAAAAAAAGGCTTGTATGTTTTCAAAAAGAATGGATAGGTCTGTGTTACTACTTATCAGTAGTTAAATATCTGCAAATAGAAGATTTTAAAACAGGCTTTCTGCTGTGACCAGAAGACTAGCACATCATTAAAAAAAGGGAGACTGTGCTACAGGCTCTTGTTTACCCATTTAATAAAGAACCAGTTTACTCCTGGTGGTAAACCTTCAACAGAAAATTCTGAAACACTTCTACATTTACTATTAATTACAAGTAATTTTTTAAGGAGTCCTTGCAAATTACCTGTTTCGTCAATAGCTTTCAGATTGAGTTCTTTGATAGTTTGCCCTCAACTGGAGTCACACTCCTTTTAAATTGGCTCAAGTGTCAGACTTGTTTTTTCTTCTGTTACCTTCATAGATCGTTTGATTACCTTTTTACAATGATTGTTATGCATAAAGAAGAATTTGTGTAGAACATTAAAATAGCTGTGTTTACAAATGGCCTCTGAACCTGAATCACAATTTTAGTTCCATTCTTAACTTGAGCTTTTGCACGTAACATCATTTCCTGTATATCTTAACGGTCATGGACAGATAGAACACCTTGTTTAATCATATATCTGAAGAAAATACTACATTTATTCTAGAGCATTTATTCCAAAGCACTTGATTTTCACTACAATCATCTCACCTACTCTGGAGATTATGCTGGCTATGGCATGAAATACTGCAGCTGTCAGCACAGTACTGAAAATGTGCAGGGAATAGGAGGCCTATTTGGTCTACTGAAGTGGCAGGTAAAATAATCAGTGAAATGATGTAGCACTGGCACTAAAACGTTTCCCACTGAACAGAAAGGTAAACGAAGTGTCTAAAAGACTGAATGATTTTCTGAAAGGCAACTAGTCCAAAGCAACAGATCCAGAAGTGAAATCCAAGTCTTCCAACACACACTCCATTATGCTGATACATTGAACTACATTGTCTTTCTTTAATATCAACTGAATGAGATTGGACATTGTTATGACAATGGGGCCAATGTCCTTATCTTTGCAAGACATAGTCTCAAAAGAAAACAATTCCACCAGCACAGTCCACATGTCCTTATCCCCATCCTCTAGGACACGAGGTTGTAATCTTTTCAGAGGAGAAACGTGTGACCTCCCAAAGTACTTCTGCTACTTCCAACAGTCCTCTGGCTTTCTCCCATTCAAATTTTACCCAGGTTATTGTCTAAAATCTGTCAGGATCATTTACCAGAGAGAATGATTCTGGGGGAAAACAAAGTTTGACTTTTTCAGCCTTGATCATCATTTGGATTTTCCCTAGCAATTCTTCAAAACTCCTGACTTCTGGTTGCTCTGCTTAAATTTGCAACTATTGTTGCTCTTCCTGGAACATTCCTGGTAATTTTGACATTTCCAAATAAACTTTTGTTCTTACCTGTTATTAATAAATAAGGGACATGGTTAACATTCTGGAAAATTTGGTGGCTGGCACCAGGACATACTGTTGAAGAGTATTTTTGGACCCTGCTGTATCTGGAGGCAGTGCTCTAATTTAAATTCTTTTCCCTGGCAATCATTTATATACATTTTCAGTAGCTCTCCTAGAAAGTGCTTTGAAGTTGTTAATTTTTTGGGTGGAAGGTGAAGAATAAATGCATTTTACACCTGACTTATGATAAAACCTCAGTAGGGTATTAACTCTTCATTACAGTTTAGGAGTTGCTGTAAATTATCACAAGCTATTCTTGACCCTAAAACCCCGTATGTGTTAAAGAGCTATTAATACTGTGCGTACACAGTTCTGCATGATAGATAAGTAATTGTATTTACAAATGTGTTTATGTTTTGTGATTTTTATGGGCTCAGGTACGTATATTCAAATGCATAAAAATCTTTGAGAAATTTGAATTCAGCAGGTAGGAAAGTTACATGAACAAGTTTTAAGTGTTAAAGATGCTAAACCATTAAAGTAATACCAATCTGATATAATACAGTTTTTATCTAGATCCACTCCACTGTCATTTAATAGTATTTTATCTTTTAGGGCTGTATCAATGAGATATTGACACGTTCAAGTTAGGAGCTGGGATTTCCTGGTTCTGACCACTAGTTTGCATTAGTGGTTACCATCAGGAAATTCTTCTCTTTTCCTTTAGCTGTAAAGTAAATACACTATAATGAGGGAAATATGATAAAAAGGTATTCTTTTTAATGTAGAACATTTGTCAATCTGGAATCCAAAGAATTTTCAAGTAGTCATGAATTAATAACTTCAGAAATATCACTTATATTAAATAACTTCAGTATTTTTTGTTATCACTCTAATGTACCGTGTAATTCAATGGAAAGAAATTAATGAATAATTTTGTCTGTGATAATATGCTAGGACTTCTTTCATTCATTATGAAAAAAAGATGGGTATAAAAGTACTTTATGTAAAATAATGTTTGCCTAAAATAAATGTTTAGATATATATTTCATTCCTGAAACTTTTTTCATTGTCATTTATACAGTGACAGATCTCTTTGGTAACTTAGAAATACAATAGTTTACCCAGGAGATCCCCTAATGTTTTACTAATTACAGATTTTTGACAGGTCTAAAAACATCTTGTTAATTTTTAGTATGTCTCCCATGGATTTAACAATGTATTAACTTAGAAATCAGCTTCTGGGTAACTGGGCATGTCGGGTGCATCTCTTTTGTAATGTAACTTAATACAGTAGTCACTGATACAATATATGCTCATAAAACTTACCTTCCTTTGAATATCAGTATCAAGATTTTAAGTTTAATGTTTCTTAATTTTACATCTTAAATTCTTTGTGACAGTCATGGTTGAGAACCTGCTTTAAAACAATTTATTTTACTGTATCTAAAATTTTAAACTTTGTACTTTGAGATTAACTTCTGACACCTGCTTTATGTAAAAATTCTGTAGAGAGTTGCCAGTAACCTCATCCTTGTATTTCCCACAATGAGTATTTTACCAGGGAAGGTGAAATTTGTGTTTTCTAAACTTCTGTCTTCTATCTGAGTTTCTGACTAGCTTTTGGTACACACATTTTTGTATTTTAAAAGTCAAATTTTCCATCGAGTAAAATGACCAGCATGGGGGTTGGACCAGATGATCTTTAGAGGTC
>VYZV01028459.1:7369-43442 GCA_013401275.1 Pandion haliaetus | reverse complement strand
TTCATAAAAAAAAAAAAAAAAAAAAATCTGTAAGATGCCAGGATCAAGGCAGGAGAGCTACCTTTGCTATTTAAAATAATAAAACAGAGCTCTTCGTGAAGTTTTCACTTCAATGCAGTTTTACAAAAGCATACTTAAAAAGGGACGGCGAGTGAGAATGCAAGCTTTCAAGCTAGGGGTTGGAGGATGGAAAGGCCCAAGGGTGGAACATTGTTAAAAGTTTTCAGAGAGGTCCCGAAAGCACAATGTTCACTTTACAAAATAGAAGTTTTCTCCTGGGTAATCGCTGAATGAGTTCGCATTGATTTGCAGCTGCAAATTTAAAGGAAAAAGAAGGAAAGAAAAGAAATGAAAAAGACAAATGCCCTGTTAGTAATTTAGAATTATGCTGCAACCATTAAGAAAATTGCATCAGATTTATGAAAAATTGGAACTGACCGCTTAAGTTTTGAGTTTATATATTCAGTATTCTCCAGCCCTTGCATCTTTCTTTTGAGAATTACTTTTAAGGAATAAACATTCTGACATTTTTCTAGGCAGCTCCCTCTCAAGTTAGAATGAACAGCATAAGTGAATTAACTTGTAAGGCTTATGTATCAGTGAAACCTCATCAGTGGAATCTTCCGTAGAAGGTTAGTCAGTGATGTTAGCGAGGTCAGAATTTCACCCACTGTGAAAGTAGTATTGTTGCAGAAAATGACAAGGATAGAGACAGACCGTATTGTCCCTCTAGTTCAGGTTTAGATTTTGCTGCTGCTCTTGATGGTGTTCTGTATGTATAACTGGAGTCATGAACTCTTTGAAGGGTCAAGTCTTAAGTTTCTTCATGTTGCTAGGAAGCCCAGCAGTATCAAGACCAAGATATGTGAAAGTATGTGAAGACAATTAAAACAAAGTAATGAGCACAGCCAAATCACAACTGTCCATTTTAGCAGTGCCTTGTAAATAACGGAACCCTACAAGAATACTTGGGCGTGTCTGAGTCAACCCTGTTCTGGAAATCCTATGATATGCAGCTGCAGAAACTACACAAATTCTTGAAAAATTGTCAACAAAACCTGAAAGGACCCTAAGGGGTTTTATTCAAATTTGTTGAAATTTCTCGAAAATCATGTTTCCTGAGCTATATACGAGCTCTGTTCTGCTTATAAATATATCACATGTTGTCCAGTAACTGTTGAAAATTAAGTAGGCTAAAACTACTACAGTGACTACCTTATTCATCTGATCTTCTTAAGGCAACATTAACCCTCTTTTTAGACTCACCATTTAACAAAGTGTTATTATAAATATTGCAACCATTTGTGAATGTGTGTACTCCGGGCTGTGGAAAATCAGGGGCTGGCATTCGCCATCAGGCTTACATCCAAAAACATACAAGTTAATTGGCGCTATATGACCACTGGCACTACAGAGCAAAGAATTAGAAAAGGTATTTTGAGAAACGTGGATGGTTCCAGAGTTGCCCTTAAACACTTGCTTGAAGCTGGAAAACAGATGTGATATAATGATAGTTGTTTTGTTTTCATTGTGGAGGATAATAATAGCTTGTGATTACTGATTGGATGAGAAACAAAACTTTGTGGCTGTATGGACTGGATGTAGCATGTCAGCAGTCATACAGGATGCTAGTGGAAGCACCACATATTAGTTCTGTATAAAGATTCAAACAGCAATTAATCACTGTTTCTCACAAATACAAAAATGAGAGGGCACTGAAAAATTCATTGAGGAAATTAATATATGGATATGGAGTATGGTAGTCTGGATGTTGGCTGCCACACAGTAAATCCCCAAACCACTAATTGCTGGAAATTTTAAGACCTTTTCAGGTTAAGGATTGCTGCAAACAATGTGTTTTCACATTTTTTTTTAAGTGTTCACTTCTGGCTACCACAGAGAGATTACATTAGCCCAGTATAGACATTTTTGTTGTATAGGCATTGTTCTTGAAGTCCTACCTCCTTCTTTATCATTAGTCACGGTTACTTAGCTTTTAAGTTTTGAGATAAAATGCCAGCTTTATTATTGAGATACTGAGTACGGTAGTGCAGAGGTGTGTCTTTGTGTATACAGGAGCAAAAGAAGCAAGTGAAAGAGGAAAGGGGAAAGGAGAGGGTGTTTGGAGAGCAGAGAAGGAAGATAGGAAATGAGAGGTTTGCAACAGAGTGACTGGTGATGGGACGGGACAGGAAGAGACTAGACCATTGACCGTGCAGAAAGCAGTGTTCAGAGATCGTGGTTTGATTGAACTTCCCCTTATTTAACGTGCTGTGCCTTTCTCAGTGGGCATGCAACTTGCAATCTATGTGCAACAGCAAAAGATTGAAAAAGTAGGGCGAGACTGAAAAAGGAAGAGGCAATTTCCTCATTTGTTTGTTTCCTATTTCTAAAGTCTGCCTAGCCCACACATTGGATAGGGTACACTTAGAGAGAATATTGGACAAAACTAATCTGGAACTAGAACAAAGTTGGAAAGAAATTCCAGTAAGTTTAAAGATGATAAAAAATATCTGACCCTCCTCTTCCCCCCCCCGAAGCTACTTAATGTCCAGCAAAATCATCTACCCCTAGGCAAATGCCTGACAAGAACATGGGATGTGTATCTACTCTGAAATCAGAGTTCAGGGTATATATATATATGTAACTGTAACTCATACTTTGTCTTTCTGATAATATGTTGACCTAGAGCTTTCACATTGTCATCTTTTTCTACTTTCTTTTTCACTCATTTTTTCTTCTTTGCTTTTAGGACAGAAAATCCCTCATGCAGTGTGGTCCAGGTTATACTGGATGTCTCACATAGGGCAGTATCTTATTATGTGCATGACTTACTCATGTTGCAAAAGCAGGGTGAGTAATGGGTGCTGGAATTTAGCTCTATATTGCATTTTGCATCTGGGGTTTCTGTAATAGGTTCATGAAGTTCAGAGACTACCACCAGTAATTTTTCTATTTTTCTACCTCCCATTCCTGCTCCTTTTTCCATTTCTCCAGACATGTTCTGTGGTCCTGGAGGACTTTACAACTTTGCAAAATGATACAGAATTATACCGAACTGCTCCAAGCACTGGATAAACACATAGAGTGTATTTGTGATGCAAAGAGAGAAAGACCAGGGTTTGACTGGGCACAATCCCTTATGGTTCTAGGACTGTGGGTCAGCATTGCACCTTTACCAGCAGCAAGGTTTGCAGGGGCTGCAGGTCTTAGGGATGCACCGTATGTGTAGAGTAGTGCTGGACTATTCACATTGCAAGTGGGATGCTTTAGGTGGTACCCTGCAACATCATCCTTGGGTCCACCAGGAGAACAACTGCTTTCCATGTACAAGTGATGCTCTCAAGTACATGCCGTAGGACTCCAAGTACAAGGGTAAACTTGAAGTTAAAAAGAAGCTCTTCAATGCACTAAACTGCTGATGTAGCGCTCGCAGTAAGAAATAGTCCTGGTCCAGATACAACTTTCGGGAGTATACGCAGGTCAGACAAAGAGGGTCTCAGAAAGAGGTGAAAAAGAAACGAAAGTGTCCAAAATCACAAACGACTCATTATCTGATCCAGAAACAGAATGGAGGGGTTGTCTGTAGCTGCAGTTTGTTCAAACTTCAGTTGGGCTTGTGCTGTAACTTACTGCCAGTCCACACAGTTCATGTCAGACTCTGGGCTGTGGGTTTTCTTACTGATGATTCTGAGTGTTCCTGGGGCCTTGGGAGAGCTAGCGTACAAGGGTGTGTTTGTTCAGGGATCTCTATTCAGTGCAAAGAGGTGGTGACAGAAGTTGCTGTTAATTGTTGCCGTATGGGTAAACGTTGGGGATTGCTGTGCAAGCAAGTCTCCTCTGCTCAGTTCCAGTTCAAAGTCAAGCCATCTAGATGAAACGGGGGAAAAGTGTTAATACAGCTAGTGTTTGGTCTCAAAAGAAGAGAGGGAGAGGCAAGGGGAAGGTATGCATCCGAATCTGTACACAGGAATGGTAAGTCTGTTGGGTCAAGCTCCAAGTTCAGACCCTGAGAGTGCATGCAGTGTAGATGTGCTGAGTCCAGTCTTTTGTCCTACTAACCAGATCACATGCAGTTGTGAAAGAGGGTCTGATGCTTTCCAGGATAAATTGGCCATTTGGTTTGTCTTTCTAACTAGTCAATAAAGCTCAAACAATGCTCTTCTAGAAATTCTCTTTGTATTAAATTTGCCTTATTCCTATGTGTCTAAGGCTATATTTGGATGTGAATTGTAGGACCTTGGGGATATATGTAGAGTTCAGTTAAATTTTGACACAGGAGCAACTGCATTATTTTCCTATTCATTTTCCTAATCTGTAAACAAGCTTTTGTGCAAGACTCTTGGCACTGAAAGTCTGTTTGAAATTGAGTTGTGGAAGTGCAAGAGTTCATAACCCTTCTCTTGCAGCAGCTGTCAGTGCCATCTGAACACTGAGTGCCTGCCTTAGGGAGGAGTGTGAGGTCTTCCTTAGCTACTTGGGCAGAGCCTTAGGAGAGAGCAGCATTGCTGCCAGCTACACGACAAAGGACACAGATAGTGCATGTAACATCCTCCTCTTACCTCAGCCAGGAAGAATTAATGAGACACTTTATTATCCAAACACTTTCTGAGGCTGAGCTTCAGACTCTGAAACCTGAGAATGGATTCAGCAGTATGTATTTATTAGTGCTTTGCAACTCACTACGTTCCACTCTTGACAGCAATAGAAGAGTTTTCCATTGCAAGCCTTCACTTTCTTATTTAGTATGCATGAATCACTGCTGCTGGCTTAATATGTTAACAGTTATTTAAAGAATAGTCTGGTAAATACTTTAGTTCATGTATGGATTATAAAATATAATATCTTACAATATATTGTCTGGTCACTCACTTTATATTAAGATTTCATTAACATGCTTTTCCTAAATAACAAACAGCTCCTGCAGAGCTTGTTAGCCATGTGAGGACCATGTGGTGTAAGCAGTTATAAATACACCAGTAAAAAACATTCCAGAGAATTATAAATCACTATAATGTTCAACTCCAGTGGGTTGATGAATAGGATCTTTATTAACTTATTAACCAGTTATCAAAATGATTTGTCTTGTACTTAGACTTAATTTTATGTTCAGTGTAAATTTTATATAAAGCCTGACTTTGTTTTCTTTTGCCAGACATATTTATTTCTGAGTCAAAACTCGGTCTCTTTTGCGAAAAGGAGGAAAATCAGAGGCATGATAATCAGCCTAAACTCATCCAAAGCACTTTAAAAATAGCCAGCCCACCTACTGCACTGGGAGATTATATAGTGCAGTTTACAGAAGCACAGTGTGGAGTAGCTAAGGAGCCGTGCAATATGTAAGCTTTTCAAAATGTACTTGAGGCAGTGGCTCTCTAACCAGTACCAGATTTGCTCCTGCTAGGGCATCTGCCTCTCAGACCCCCACTCTCTTACACCTTGGTGCCCAGGATGCCTAACTGGGCTTTCCATGAGAAATGGCCCTGCACGGGTTTTTGTTTCCAAATTGGTGGCTTATAGTGGAGAGAGCTGTGGCAGAAGGTGGTCCAAAAGAGCGAGACGGTGGTGTTGTTCAGTCACTGGTGTGGTGGGCGGTGATGCGCTGGTGTTATCACTTGGCCTGTGTAAACGAGCAAAATTCTAGCAGATAGGTCTGCAAAGGGATGAAGGCACATGACTGTCCTGTGTGGGCCTTGTAAGGCTCGACAAACCCATGCCCAGTTCTCACCTCATTTTCTAAGTGTCTCAGCTCTGCCAGGGAGTGTGTTACAAACTGCCTGCAGGATCTGGTAGGGGTCTCAGTTAAGACCTTTCCTGGCCAGTTTTCTCAGAAGACTCCTGTACAAAACTGTTGGACCATTTGGGCCACTGCTTATACAGGGATACCGTTTCTTGATGGATCCTGTGATTATCATGGTGATGTGTAAGTACACAAGGTATACATACACTAATTAAATTGAATTGGTCTTATTTAAAGAGACCATTTTTATCATTTTTCCTGCTCTTCTGTCCGTCAAGCTTGCTCTCTCTTGTAGTAAACCTCTGCTTGTCTGTTCTTCTAGCCAGCCTTTATCAGTGTTTTACCTTTAATTGGTACACATAGTTGGCCAGTTTACCTAATTTCCCAATAAACAGTCGGAAAAAGCTTTTGGCACGTGAACAGCATACATTGCAAAAGATGCTGTAGGGGGAAGAGTAGTATGTATGTGTGTTACCACACAATGGCTTAGGTCAGGTGGTCACATCGCTGTATCTGAGGGGAATTTTGCATCAAAATAAACTTTGAAGTTGGCTAAAGCAAAGGGGATTTTCCCATGAGAGACCAAACAGAATGTACTGCACAGGAAAATCCAGTCTCATGGTTTTCAGCATCACTGATTCTGAAAGGGTTAACCACCTGCCAGTAACTGCATCTTATTAACGTAATGCATATTGGCATTTCCTTTGCATACCTCTGTTACAGAATTTGATGAAACAGCTTTTGTTTGTTCACACTTGTCTCTCTTAAAATTTGTATATCATCAGTTAATGTTATTTTTTCTGCAACAGCTTGCACTTTCTTCTCTCTGCAGACAGAAGTCAAGTCATCCTATTGCTTTAGATTATAATTTTTGGCTTGGTTAAAAAAGTGAATATGTATGCTTTTACTGCTCCTGACAACAAGGATTGTAACCAGTTTACATGCTGAGATTTGTTAATTTATCTGTCTGTAGAAGTTGGTCACTACAGGAATGGAGGGGTTTGCATGAGGCCCTTAATACAAGTTTGAATGCGTTTTGTGGAGGTAGGAAAAAGCAATTGATAGTGTGAGTCCAAGTTAACACATGGAGTGGCCTTCATTGTTTCCAAAGGGAAGGAAATTCTCTACTTCTTTACAATGTTTCAAAGACTTTTAGCCCCTTTGGTGGCAAGTATGTTCACAGGATGGGGGCTGTCTAGACCATGCACTTCAGATTATTTTAAGCATTTTATTTAGCTGAGAGCTGGAGTTACCTAAATGGTTGGTGGGACTTGAAAAGACCTCAATGTGAATGGGAAGAGAGGAACTGGCTGTAGCTCTTCTGGGTCCTGAGCTGCCAAACATATAAATATGGATAAGCATGTCCACTGGCTGCAGGGGAATTTCAAATTAAGCTCATCCAGAAGTTTTTTCAGATTTGGGATTTTAAGCAGTTTCTGTGTTAGGCTACAGTGTAGAAAAGAATATATGCTCATACAGTGAGCTTCCTCAAGTCAATGCAGAAAAATCAGATATATTTGGTTAATATTATAACTTGAAGTATAGTCAAGGTTTTTGTAGTAGCAGAATACAAGAAAAACTCCAAATTTAGAGAAAAGGTAATAATCCTGTTGTGGTACAGGGAAATACCCACTGCATTTTTTTTCTACCAGCATTTGTTTCCTACTAACCAAATCAAGTTTCGGAGCGACCTGTTGCATTTTTTTCCAGCATGCCTTTTAAGGGTGGCAGAGAGACAGCCTTGCAGGGAGGTTGTTATGCAATTACTGCTGTATGCCTTCCTGCTTCTAAGCCTTAATTCCACTCTGGTTTTTTTGTGTTTTTCTTTAAACCCTTGAGAAGATGTCATTCTCTCACTGAATGTGTTTTTCCTGCTAATCCAAGCTGTAAATACATACACAGATAATATTATGTGATTCTTTGAGTCAGCTGCTTGCAGTTCTCATGTGTTCTATCCTGGGCAACTTTAGAAAATGATTATCAAACCTCATAAGCTCAGACATAAGAGCTCCTTGACTGGTCTTTGCCATGGAAATTGCAAGTTTTAACATGTAAGTGTGTATGTAAAAGAAAAATCCCAGAGGTAACAGACAAGTAGAATTTTGCAGGGTTGTTATAGACACAGTGACATCTGATTTTTATTGCAGTTAATGATTCCTAATATGTGCCATTTTGTGTTATGTAACCATTTATCATTAATCTGCATCTCCTATTACAAATCAGTTTTCAATGCTTTTTTCCCCTCAATCATACCTTGAGATAGTATGTGGGTATATATTTATGCCTACTAAAATAAAACTGAATGTGTTCTTCTATATTAAGAATTTTTGAAGTACTTGGAGATGGATTCAGTGTTCTCCATGAAGTAACTGTTGTCCTAATCATTACCAGGAATTGAACCTGGAACTAACTACCAGAGCTAGAGGATAGCTTGACAATTTGAGCTCAAAAAGGCTAAATCTTCTGGCTAACAGACAACTTAGGAGAGTTCTGCCTTTTGTGGCTCTGGCAGAAGTTACTAGTTGGAGAGGGAATTATGCTTGTGCAACTCAAAATTGTCAGTGAAATCCAAGGGAATTTGGGGGTTTGCAGGGAATGTAAGATTGGGCTCTTCNTGTTTTTTGTGTTTTGGTTTTTTGGTGGTGTTTTTGTTGGGTTTTTTTTTGTGTGTGTGTGTGTGTGATGGGTAGTAAGAAATCCTAGCATCTGACATCGTTCTGGCTAAGTGCATTCTTCAGTTTTCCATTAGTGGTGGTGGAGTCCATCAGTGAATCCTTTCAGGAGTAACCAGCTGGCATTTCCTAAACCCTTGTCTGTGTATCATGTAAAGCTCAGTGTTACCACTCTAAAGAAAGACCTTGAAAAGTTAAATGCCATTGGAATTTAGTAATGTAGGCCACAGTGTAAACTGTGGTTAAGTTGAGCTGAGGCCTGCTTTAGAGAAAGAACCTGTAATTGATTAAACCCTGCCTCTAGCTAGATAAAAATGAGTTTGAAGTAGTTTAATATAAAAACAGTTAAAAGCTTCCTCGTTGTTGTCAGTTTTCAAAATGAAACTTGTCAAGAGTTTGGCAGAAGGAGCTCAAAGGCAGATCTGATTCTAAACTGAGAAAAACAAACCCAAAGGAGCAAACAGCAGTATGGACCTTCTCATGTTTGCTTGATTTAAATGAATTTTCTCAGTGAAGGCTGTGACTTTATGGCCTTCGTTTTTACTTGCCAAGCCATTTTTCTCCAGACTACAATCCTTCATGAGTTGTGTCTCATAGCTTTGTCTAGCACAGAAATTTCTTCTGTACTGCTTGGCCTATCTTCTCATGGCCTTCATGAATCTCCTGTGACATTTACTGTGTGTAATTATTATGAGAACATAAACCAAGGGCAAAACTCAAAAGATAGTCTTGGATTCAGTAAGAAACTGTCTGAGAGAGAACTGAAATGGAGACAGCATGGCCTTTTTACTTGAATCTGCTTCCATCTGTAACTCTGGATGGCACGTGACCTCTTTGTGCCACACAAACAGTTTGGCCTACTGCAGGCACAGCCACAGTTTGGTGGCAAGGTGGTGCAACTTTCTGTTACTGATTTGGACACAAATTCTGTAATCCCAATGGTGAGTGACAAGTGAGGCTCATAGACAATCTCCAACAAATGCTACCAAAGTGTTTATCAAAAAACAATGTTGATTTTACTTAGTGTCACACTGGAAAGTCATTTTAGAACATGTTTGGGCTTTGACACCCTTTCTTAGTATTTTTTTCCCATATCCTTTTGTATATACAACTAGGTCACGTTAGTGACCACAGGCATGAGTCTCAATTCCATTGCACTGGTTTTATGCCAGAGTAACCCCACTGCTTTTCACAGTATAAAAGACTGATGAAATGTGGTGAAGAATTGATCCCATACATATTCCAGTCTCTGAGTGACTTAATATTTAGTGCTAAAACATTTCCAACCTTTAAAAACAACACTTCTATCAGTCATGTTACAGATTTAAATTTTGCTGTCTCACGACTTGCCAGAACTGCAGCAAATGCTGGGAAGCAAGCATGTCCTTAATCATGGCAAATCATGGGATATTTGATCCTTAAGTTTGACAGTCCTGTAGGAGGGTCAGCTAGCGCTCTTTTATATTGACCTCAGTGTTGAAACATGTACCTTTCCCCCCCAGTCTCTATTTTGGGGTAAAATAATAGAGTAATTTCCATAGGTGTAGGCTATTTGTTCCTTTTAAATGGTAGCAATTCAAAATCTGTCTCACACTTGCAGTGTTATGGACCAAGAGATAAGTTAATGGAGACCTTGAGAAAGTAAACAAGGCAGAAGTTAGATGCAGGATGTTTCATGGGTCTGTAGGTTGTTCCATGGCTACACAAGTAAAACTTAAGTCTGCTGGTGTTTCAACAACATACATATTGTAAAGATACATGCTTCTATTATTACATACATACATATGTACATAGCCCCTCTAACCACTAACTAACCCACTGCTCTATTTGCAATATCAGGAAAGCATTGTAGTATCTTTAAATTTCTGAAGCTAACAAGCTATTCCTGTTAAAATTAGTTGCAAAGCTCCAGTTGATAGCGATAGGAGCAATCTCATTATTCTCAATGATCACAAGCTAATACTCCTGACAACTAACTTGGGAAACCAAAAAACACTGTGTTCTGAAAGGACAGGTCATTGAGGAGGTATGGCTGTGTAAAAGGGATATAGGGGTCTGTTGTATGTGAAACTTTGTTACACCACAGATTTCCTGCATGACTTTTAAACTAGTTAATATGGTTCCCTTCTGAATCTGTAAACTGGGCATAGCAGCACATCCTTACATTAAAAGAAGTGATATGCTTAGATAGTGATCTATGGCACATTTTGTGGTTGGGAGAGATTTCTCATAAGACTCAGGCATAAGCCTGGTCTGAAACAGTTGGGTAAATAGCACTGGTAGTTAATTAATTATTAGTTAATTAGTTCAGTTAATTAGTAACTGGTAGAGTAACAGCTGTTGCTCCTGCTTGTTGTGTAAGTGAGTTGTGACCCTTGGTCTCATGTGGTGCTCCTAATGGCACTGCGGTAGAGCAGCAAAGTAGTGGTGCTGCAAGTCAATTATTGCCTCTTTTATTAGATATATATTCAAATTGCTGCAGAGAGAGGTACTATGTGTCAGGTCCCTTTCAACTTGAGACAGTCTATGATTCGATAGGTGAAATGTGGTAAGTGTGTATACATTTAGGCTGTGGCATATTTAAAGCAATGAAACTTGGTTTAGTCTGTAACAAAAATGATTGGGTTTAAAATGTTAAACCACATTGTCTTGTGCTAGTTAAGGGCTGAGGATGTACAAAGGCTGCTTGGTTCAGCTGATGTGGTAACTTGCTAAGCCTTGGTAATTTGATCTGAGCTCATATAAAGGTTTAGATAAGAAATTGTGGTTGTTCCATCTGGTATCAACATCACTGATTACATGAAAACAAGACTGGCAATATAAAGGTCTCAAGAAGACTTATGCTGATTAACAGTATTCCTCTCTCTATTTTTTTCCCTTCAACTTTTTACCAATTTAAACTGTCTGAAGAACAGAATTTCTGGTTCATGGGAAATCTTGTTTTCTTAATTTTTTTTTTTTTCTTGTGGGGTTTTGGTCCAAATTGATCTGGGAAATAAAAAATTCTTCTGCCAACCAGAAATTTTGAGATAATTTCATTCTGGAAACAGCAAACACTATTTCTGAAATAAATGTGCTGCCTAGTTCCTGCAGCTTCTCAGTGAAAATGCCATGTGACACGTGACTGACTATCAGCTCCATAGAGCAGTTGTGGGCCTATATGGGATGGGTGGTGCTTTGGCAGCCCTACTCTGTGGGCTGCCTGGAAGCCTGTTGCAGGGCTTGCAAGCTCTCAGTTTTGCATTTACTGGTAAGCGATTGGAAAGTCTGGAAATTACTGGGATTTCCATGTTTTCTGTACCCTTAGTGGGAAGTCACTCCTTTTAAGGTCAGGGTTTCCAGGACTTCCAGCTTCCAACCCAGTGGTTGAAACCATGGAAACTTGGTGTTGTCCTGCTTTGGGACACTCTGTTGAGCAGTTCTACCTCCTGATTCCTCAGAAAACTCACCTTTATGTCAAGGGAGCTGCCTCACACCTTGCTCTCCAGCATCAGGGTGGCGTTCTGTGCTGTAGGATGCAGAAAGAAGGGCCTCCTGTCTGAACATTTCATCTGTCTCCTCTCGCTGGAGATGTACCTACCTTGCTTTCAGCTAGCTCGCTGGGCTATGGATAGCAATCCAGCTGTGGAAGCGTGGAATTTAGTGTGGGCTAATTCCTGCATGCAGTTTACCCAGCTTCTTTGGGTGCGTCCTGCATGGCTGCTAGACCACAATGGAAACTACCCACGCAGCTTCAAACAGCTAATGAAGTGGCCTCGCACCCACCACACCCAGCGTCTGGAAGATTCTGGCCCATCTTACAGAGTAACACTATGCAGAGTTACAGCATCTGGCTTTGGCAAGTCTGCAGGCACAGACAGTCTTTGAGACAAAAACAAAACCATGCATCCTCACCACTGTTTCTTCCCTTATTTACATGACTAAATGCTGCAATGCACACATGTGGGTAAGAGCAGGAAGAATGCACCCCACCAGTGGTTGTAAAGGAACTGTAGTGGCTCAGCACCATGCAGGATCTGCTGCTTGAGCTGATCCACAGCTTTTTCTAGCCACACCAAGGGTTTCACACATCTTAAGCAGAGTTGGCGCCTGCAGTGTGAAAGCTACCTAAGAGGTGTCAGATTTGGCCTTCAAAATTGAAGGAGTTTTATCAGACATTTTTACAAGCAGATTGCAAGTGCACCTATCCTGAAACCCCGAATATCCCTACATTTCACCAGCGATGCAACTCCTTTCCTTATCTCCTTCATATGAGTGATATGGATCTCCTGTGATTGACATGCAGGCACAGAAAAAATGGATTTCTTGCAGTCTTGCTTGTGTTGCTACAAATATACTTCTCACGCTAAGGAACCAAGCACCTTCAACTCCTTTTATTCCCCCCATGACTTGCACTTCACAGATCTTGGTCTATGGATGTCTAGAGATGGCAGGAAACAGCAAATATTTTAGTTGAAAGATGATAGAAGAAACAAGAATTGTTTTTGGTCTTCATTGGCATACCAGGTCATTTCTCTCTTTCAAACACTTTTGCAGAAAGGCTTACTCTGGGAGTGTGAACGCTGAATGTATCTGATCTTTCATGGTTTAGATGGTTTCTGCATGAATGCATTATGTTCTCCTTGTGCAAGTACCTGTGCCTGTGAACAGATTTGAGCCCATAAAGACTGTTTTGGCTCTTCAGTTAGTCTTTGAAGATGTCTGCCAACCTTAGACTTCCACAGCAGGAATCTTGCGTAAGACCACATGTGCAAGAAAATCATCCGTGTAACATTTAAAACCCATTGTTTCTTCCATTAGTTAAGAGGAAACACAGTTAGACTAGTTTCTTACCGAGTGTGTTTTTATGGCCTTCTCACAGCTTTGAAGATCTTGTGGGAACATGTAATCATAAATTATTAAAAGGAAATCCAAGCTACTCAAAGCTAAACACATCAGTTATCTTGTTAAGGGGAATAATGTATGCGAATGGATCAGTAGGATTAAATCACTGCAAGACGTCATAACCTTGTGTTGTCATTGCACATAGGGAACCTGATAATCTTAGTGTCTCTATCATAAGGAAGCAGAAAGATATTTTTACGCATACATTTTATTACAAAATGAAACACGGCGCTCTAGGCACAAAGTGGAGCAAGAGAGTGTGTGTGAACACATATGTATAGACTTGTGTATACACACATACATTCTTTTGGTACATGCATATTTCCTTCCAGATGCACTTAGAGTCCTGGCTGCTGTGGTGGTTTGGCAGCTTTGTTGTGCAGTGTGGGTGTTTATCATTCTACTGTGATTGTTCATGTTGTGATGAGTTTCCTCTTGGGTGCAATTTTCAGGCACATGTTCCTGTCAACCAAGGTCAGCGCTGAGCCAGAGAAGCGGTGCACAGGTGGTATGTCTGAGTTAGCCTCTTTCTTTTGGCTGCAGACAGTGGCACTTCTTAATTTAACTTATGATTAAACCATTGCCCTGATACAATACCAAAAATATTAGAGTCTTTCTGCCTGATTTCAGAGAAATGGTTCTTTAAATAAACAAGGGGAAAAAATGAGTGCATGCGTAAAAATAGACTCTCAGGACCTGACCAAAAGCCTGTTGAAGTAAATGGAAAGACTCCTTGGATTTCAGCAGACTCTGCTTCAAGCCTGTAATGCATGCTCTGGTGTCTATAATCCCAGGTGGGAGTAGCTCTTCCTTAGGCAGTAGGTGACTTCTTACTTTACTCTTCTTACAACAAGGTATAATGCTGGTGGCACTGGAGAAAGTTCAAGGTGATGGGAGAGTTCATGGAAAAGAATGATCTTTTCTGTTTGGGCAGCAGCAGGATTCTAAACAAAAAAGCCCGAAGGGGACAAATGCATCAGGGTCATTACAACTGTCATTTGGCAGTTACTAACATGTAGTCTTGAAAGAAACTGTTAACACAATTTTGCTGTTTCTTGCCAAACAGCAAGGGCAAGCTGGCTATGTTTTGGAGCCAGAATTGGACTGAAAGCTTTAGAAATTCTCTCTAGGATCAGCTGATCAAAAAATGTGGGAAACTGAACATGGTTAACCCTCCTACCTGCAGAAATCCATGCTTGTCCACTCACAAACACATACTGTGTTTCTGTCAAACTTCAGACGTGTAATAGAGATTATGGAAAGTTACACCAGATTTTTGCCTGTCCTTGAATGACAGTAATAATAACTTATGATGAGATAATACTTTAAGATCAAGGATGTTGATATAAATTGACATGGAAGATATCTATTGAGCTGTTTAGACTGTATAATGGTTTTGATTCTGCTAGGAATGGGTAAAAGCCAGGTTTCAGCCTTGTTTGTCAGATTTTTCCCATTAGAGCAGCACCTCCTGTCCAGAGTAAAGGAGTGATTGCTTATTCCTCCCAAGACCTTCATGTTTCTCTGCTTGTCCCATTTAGCCTGGAACAAACAAGCCAGAACTTGCCTCTCACTGTGTCTAAATTGCCAATATCCATAACCTGTGAGAAATTCAAGGCCTGAGAAGGGACACCAGTCCCAAGGGTCTATTGCAACTCAGGATGCACTGTGACTCCAGTACTGCTGCTCTGCCATGGCTGCATCAGCCCTTTTAGAAGGGCTGGTAGTAAAGTAATGGTAGCCTGGAGAACAAAATCAGCAATAAAAAAAAGGGACAAAATCTGTATGTGGTGGAGGGAGTAATTATAATGTTCCACTGAAGCTGGACAGAGAAGGATATATAAAAGGCGGGCTGGAATCTAACTCACTGTGTTTTCCCATCGCTGCCTTGGTTCACTTGGGCAGTTTAACTGTGATTCTGTATCACTAGGTTACGTAAACTAAATATTGCTTAAATGCTTGGCTTCAGCAAGTTCAGTGCAATCCAGTCCAGCCAATACAGTAAGCGACCTCCCTGGAAGCTTATAGAACAGTTTTCTTATTGCTCCGAGACACTTGTTTTGTTGAGACTAAGTTGGTACTTTTTAATGTTCTTTTGAATTTGTTTGGAGCATTTGACTGTGCCAAGTCCTGCAAAACTGGAGGAAATGTAATACAGTAACAGTACAGTATAGAATTTCTTGTGTGTGCTGTGAATGTTGGCACCGATGGAAACTGGATTAGGGGAACCGTGCTGATGTCTCAGAGTATTTTGTATGTTTCTTTCTTGCACATGTAAGGAAAAATATCCTAACTCATTTACTTGATGTAATTCTGGAATAAATCCACTTTAGTCAATGATGCTAAACTACTAACCATGCTACTGATATGGCTGCATTTTATTACCTGCTTCATGCAAATCATGAATAACACAGAGGGCACTACGTACGTGATTTTAGTTTCAGATGCAGGATGTGTGATGCAATCCACTACAGGGTTTATGCACATATGCACCGAGCATATTTTTGAGCTACTGTACTTTGAAATCTGTGCCAAACATCTATGCAGCCAGACAGTAAACAAAGAAAATGATACCTTAGGCCACGAACCTTCAACAGCACAGAGGGTTTACCTCAGAGACTGCAAATGGGAAGTGTAGCATGTGCTATGTCACAAAGGTTAGTAGGCCAACCAAGAGCAGTGCTGTGAGCTGCACGTAAGGGATCTGAAGTCAGTGGGAGTTTTGTCACTGATTTCAAAAGGGGTAGGACTACCCCAGTTGTTTCTACAGCAGTTTCATTCCATTAGCATCAACAGAATTGCTTCAGATTTGGTCAAGGATGCAAAAGGTGAATTCAATCTGCTGTCAAAGAGGTTGCGAAATTTTATATTTATTGGTTCATTAAAAAAAAAAATTCCTCCAACTATCAAATACTTCATGAACATTTTACCTTAATCTATGTAAAAGTGGTCTTAAACTAAATCCACATTCTGATGCCATTGAACACAGATTCCACTGCATGATAAAGTATTGTAATTGCAATGAATATTAACTGCAGACTCTTCCAGATCCCAAAACGGGACTTTAAGTTACGAAGTTTTGATAGTGGCTTACAAGTTCCTGGAAATTCTATGAAATTAATCAAAAGATTGAAGAAAACACTGTTGGTTCCCCCCCCCGCTCCCCAAGCCAAACGTAAAGTTAAAAGCTAAGCTTGAAACAATCTGGTCTAGCTGCACGATTAATTGTAGACTTCAAGGAGGCTTGAAGAACTATTTGACATTGTCAGTTGCAAGTGAATACAGCAATGGAGAAAAAAAAAATTCTGGAAATGGGAAATCAAGCATAAAATGTATTCATAGAAAACAAGGCTGCTGAAATATGGTAATACTGCTGATTTTGGGTTGTTATTTTGCATGGAGTTTTTATATTTAGTTGGTTTTCAGGTGATGAATTTATTTTTGATCCACTTATAATAATGATTATTATGACATGAATAGAGTAATGTAGTGGCTAGCTAATGATACTTTCTTCAGAACCACCAAGATCAAGTTGTGATGCCTGATGGGAAATGTAGTTTCAGATCTTTTCTCCCCATCATAATGAGAAACACTCAGTGTCAAAAGTTGTTTTCCTTATGTGCCAAACAATGGAGAAATTTGGAGAGTGTTTAGAGCTCTTGGCTTCTTTCTTTGGAGTATCTGTACACTGGCTCTACTGAAGCAGGAAAACTAATGTTCTTAAGGAGGTAGAGAGGAGAATGAGTAGCAGAAGATGCTGAATTACAGAGCAATCGGATAGGAGGAAAACTACAAAATGGGATTTCCCCCAGTGGATGATGTCCGTAGTCCAGAGGGTTCAATCTCTGAACGTCATCCAATATCTGAGAAGACTGACAGGAATTCTGCTGATGGGTTTCTGCCAGTGATATGCTGTCTGGGAAAACGAAAAGTATTACCAAGAATTGGTCCTTGGATTTCAGTGACAGTTTTGCAGAAAGAAAACTCAGACTTGTAACTGACTAATTAAAAGATAGTCATACTGATATTGTCCTACCTTCTTCTCTTTTCTCTCTGTATAATATCATTGCCTGAAAAGTAAAGAAAATAATAATCATGGGTCCGTCTGCCTGCTTCACTGGATAGGAATATGCCGTAGTCAGAAGACTGGTGTGGTACTGTGCCCAGAGAAACCAACTCTACAATCTAATCTTGAACTGCCAGCTCTAATATAGAAAAGGAAAAGGATTTTTGCTTTCCCGTAGCCCCCTCATATGAAAGAGGTTTTCTAAACAGTGTTTTGTGCTTGAGGTTCTGTGTTTTCCTCGGGGTTTGTCCAAGAGGTCACACATCCACAACCTTCAGCAGTAAATAGCTGGATGAGACCTGTTAAATCCAAGAATCAGGGTTTGTCAGAAACGTAGAAGATCATAACGTGTTCGGGACCAAAGAGGTGGCTAACCTTCCCAACTGACCCTGATTATGTGAAGAAGAGCCTTTTGCTTCAAGGGCTGGATTTGCTCCCTCTCCTGCAAGCTAATGGTCAAAATTCTTTTGCCAGATTGGGAGCAGAGTCAGTCCTGAATCTGCAGCTTCCCTGCACTTTATATACATTGGGTTATATGGTGATCATATGTGTGGGTTGTAAAAGGATGAAAAAGGTTCTTTAAGCAAAGTACGAATAACATAATATTAAGGGCTCATTGACTCTTTACAGGAGGCCCATTTAGCTAATACTAACAAAGCTTTTCTCCCATTTTAACTGACATGGTTTTAAGTTTGTTTTAGCTGCTTTTGTTATAATTCACTCTGGCTTTTTTTCAACCCTTGCCCTTTGCCTTTGTGATCTCTGTTTTTCCTGCATCTGTAGTTTCCTTTCCTACGTTTCTCTCAAGCAGATTCCTTCCATCCACTTCAAGAATGGGTACGCAAATCAATTGTTGATTGAAATCCTGGCTCCCTGGGTGTTTCCTTCTGCTGCCTTTAGTAGTGTCAGGATTCAAGATACATTTGTTTTTCTTTCTTGCCATTACACAAATCCTGCTCCCCAGTAGGACTTTGAAGTTCGTATTGTATTCATTAATAAGATTTTAAATCTTTTCAAGACAGTCCCTCCTAGCCCTTCTCCACCAGCAGGATGTGTAGCCCATTGCATATGAATTGGTTCCGGGAGTGGGGCCAGGGAGCATGGGAGTGGGGCTGGGCCCGGAAGCGGGAATAGCTCCTTCCCTAAGCGTAGGAGAAGGGATTTCTGGGTCCTAGCTTGTGAGGGTTGAGGAGGGAAGAAGTGTGGCCATCTGTGCTGAGCATGGGTGGATCAGCTTCTCAAAGAGCTGCCAGCAGTAACGGGGAGTGGGGTCTGCTAGGACCCTAAGAGGTTCACAATTTGTGAACCAGCTGTGATTTCAAAAGTTAGTTTGACTGAACTGGGACGAACTGTCTCCAGCACAGTTTTGGCTACCCACAACCTCTGTTGGCTTAGTCTCGTATTTCTGATGCCAATGCATTGCCTAATGATGTCAGCGGGTGTTTTGGGTTTGCAAGGAATGCAGGAATGGGATCTCTGAAAAACAGAATCTGTATGTAGAAATGTCCTAAGACAGAAAGATGTTTTGCAGAAACTTGCATTAAGCATTTTAGCAAGAAAACTGAGCTTCTTCCAGTCCTTTGGCTACTGTTTTTATGAATTATCTTTGCAGGTAGCTCACATTCTTCCAGGCTGTCTTCAGGTGCTTTTGTGAAATGCTTCTGAGGGGAAGTAACTCAGGAGAATCTTTCTGACCAAGACAGCATTCACCAATTGCCCGGATACCATTGAAATTTGTGAGACTTCAGAAGCTTAAGTACTTTTCTGAATAATGCCTTGTCAGAAGAGCGTAGCTATTCCAGCGGATCTTTTGTGGAGATGATGTCTCTCAAGTGTTAAAGATTTTAGCTTTACTTTATTTTTGTCCTAGAATGTAACAGTATGCTATTGTGTCTACACAGGCCTTTGCTAGGCTTGATGCTTTCATTAGTTGAGTGGAGTGGAGTCACCACACTCCTTCTGAGGGAATTTCCTGCCACAACCAGTAGTATGGCTGCCTTTAACATATCTTCTCATTTTTGTCAATTCTTTTGGAGTAGTATTCCTTTTTTTCTTGTTTTTGCTCAATGGCACGTAAGGTCTGAGACAGGAGTTGGGTTCTTTGTAGTAGATGTGTCACACATGGTATGAAGCAATGCCTTTGTCAATGGGTCTGTAACGGGCTCTTTGGTGGAGCTCACAATCCGCAAGTTCTTTCTAGGCCCTCGTGCAAAGAACTGATTATAGTTTAATCCAGACAATAAGTATTCACTTTTCTAATGCAATGCTCTAAGTATTCAGGGATTCCTTACTTATTAAGTGTCTAATATCCTCAATAAATTCACCAAGTTCATCAGTTATAAGCATCCCCAAGTAGCTTCAGGATGAAAGCTTCTGAAACATATCAGCTTATTAGATGTTAGTTTTTACGCTCAAGATGTGCTGGATTCCAGAGAGTTCCTGCTGTAACAGTGTGCTGAATCAATTTCCATGTAGCCTTTAGCGACTGCTGTGTATTGGCTTTTGTCAGACTGTGACAACCCCAACTGTGTTGGGGTTTTCTTACCTTCTGACAGAGAAATGTCATTGGCCTTTTCTGACCTTGTCCTGTGGTCACACACAAGATTTTGAAAGGTCTTTTGAAATGACTTGGCTTCTCCCTTGGTATGATAATATTGCAGAGTACTACTTCCTGGATTTTCCTGCTAGAACATAACAGTTTTTACAGTGGTAAAGTTTTAAATAGAGTTTGAAATACTTGGCATCAGGATAGAGGTTTTTGCATGCAATATATTAGTCAGTGTGACTTGTTAAACCCCTAAAAAGTGTGGCTTGTGCAAGAAACTGCATATTCCCTAGTAAATCATAGAAGTGTAGGAACGGGAGGGAGCTCAGGCAACCAGTCCATCTCTCTGTTTTGCGGCCGAGCCAAGGACTATTTCTGACAGTGGTTTGTCTAACCTTTCCATAATGGACTCCAGTGATGAGGATTCCATGACCAGCCTCAGTGAGGTGTTCCAGCGTATGGCTGTTTTTGTTAGTTATTTTGTCCTAATAGCTAACAAATCTTTTGCCACACGGTAAGCGGAACTATTCTAACCTTGCTGGACATGAAGAACAGTTGATCACTGTCATATTTATAACAGCATCTTGCGTATTTGAAGACTTATGTCTTCTCTCAGTCTCTTTTCTAGACTAAACAAACCCAAATCTTTCAGCTTTTCCTCCTACATCGTATATTCCCACCTGGTGTGGGTTTTTTTTGTTGCTTTTCTCGGCATTTTGTATTCTCTGCATAAATCTTGAAACATATTGTTCAAAACTGGACTGTAGTTTTAATTAGAGGCATCACTAGTGCCAAAAGGTGTGGACTAATTACTTCTCATAAAATGCTACATTTGCAAGAGAATCATACTGCTAACTCAGTTTGCATGTGGTTGTATCAAAGATCTTTCTGCAGTTCTGTAGCTAACTTGCTTTTCTCTGCTTTGTAATTGTGTGTTTGATTTTCCTGCTGAGGTGCAGAACTTGTCTTTTTATTTCATCCCACTGATTTCACAGCCAACGATTGATTGACAACTCTTTGAACCTGTCCTGTGAAGGCTTTTTGCTCTTCACAGCTGATGCCCTGCAAATTTGAAGTGTACCTTAATATTCCATTGTTCTACTTCTAACTGGGCTTTAGTCAATCTTTTCAAAACAAAGCAATAACAATACAGTTTTCATCCAAGAATCATACAGTAATGTGTTTTGCAGAACTTTCTTCTACTGGTTTAATGATGGAAGCATTGGGGGTGTGTTGTGCAGCAAGTGTCACAATCTTGCTAAACTCGAGATCCCATTTTCTGTTTCTACCTTAACCTGTGGGCCATAAACATGGAACAAAATAGAATGGTCTGACATGATTTGTTTTTCACCTCCATTAGGAAGGTTGGCCAGAATACTACCTGTGTCCCTGGTTCCCCCAGCTCTTCCCTAGAGCCAGTAGTCACTTCTGGTTGGTCTGGTCTGAGTCACACCTGACAGTTTTATTAGTGCTCACGAACAGCATTGGGCAATGGCTGGATCACTAGCTGAAGCTTGGCAGTATGTCTGTAATATCATGGATTTGGGTTCCTGGCAGGCAGGCAGCTAACACCCTAGGACACTGGGTTGACAATGGATGTCTCTGTTCATCTCAGAAAGAATTGTAACAGAAAAAAAAAAATCTTGCTGTGATAGTCATCAATGAAGCAGACGAAAAAAAAACCACAGCAATTTACCTAGAGTCTGGTCTATTCAGTAACAGGTTTCCCAACACTGAAGTGGTCCATCTTTGCTTCCCAAATTATCTGACAGCAATAAAAACACTCATCAGCTGACTTGTCCTCCAACTGCTTTGAGAAAGTTTTTAAAGGTCTGCTTTATTCCCCCCCCTTTAATTGCTGGCAAATGCACAGATATCTAACTGGAGTCACATTACTTAAATAGAAACTAATAGAAGAGCTGGTTGTACAAGTAGTTCAGGATCTGGTCACAAATATGCAGTAAGCTGCTCGTCCTCCTGGGGTGACATTCATTTTGGACAGAGACAAGAATTGCACCTTGTTAGCTCAAAAAAAGGTAACTATCCTCCTTGTATTCTAGTCAATCCAGCTATAGAGTGAAATGGGAAGGCAGAAGAGGGATCTCAAGAGTGTTGGCCTGATAGCTCAGTGGCTATTTATAGCAAAAGAGAATGATTGTAAAGTAAGATGAAAATATTTTGGTTTTATATTGTTATCCTAAAGTGAATCATAGTCTCTGAACCAATAAATAATGGAGAAAAATGTCTAAAAATGAAAAAATATTGATGAAAACATGATTTTTTTGGTCTCTTCTGGAAGCATGATGTGCCAGTTGCAGTAGTAAACACACCTCCTTTGAATCACTGGAGGTGAAAAACAGCCATATACTTGAGCTTAGGTGGTTCATATGGGTTTATAACTATTTTGTCTTTTGAACATTCAGGAAAATCCAGCCCACAAATTTTTAAACTATGATTCTGGCTACAGAGGCACAACACATTCTTTTCTGTTTTTAATAAGTCTCTCTCTTTGTGCAACAAATCCTTCTAAAAAAATTGTACCAGCATTGCTAACCAATGGGTAGCAACTAGAGGCCGGGGGGAGAGGAATTGCTTTGGCTGGACAGACACTAAGGGATTTGTACACCCAAATTTCTATTGTTTTTAATAGGAATTTGGCTTAAAAAAATCTTAGCCCTCATATGTATTCAGTCTCTAACAACTGGAGGTCTCTAACCATGCATTCCTATCTTGCTGGATCAAATCCTCCACTGGCTGGTGCACCAGCCAGGGGAAAGCAGATACATCTTTGCGCGCATCTTCGGGTGAGACTCCTCCCTTGTCAGGTGCACTTTGCTGCTTTTCTGATCGAGAGAACCTACCATCTGCTGGTTAGAGTTTACAACTGAAGGAAGGAGAAACCCATATCCCACCAGGAGTGCAGAGGTTACTTAATCTTAAGAAGGTTTACCATGTTATAATGTGGATTAGTTTTTCTCATTCTTTCAGTGGCTTTTCAGAAGATTAGGAAACTCTTTTATGAAAATGCAGGACACTCTTGCGTTCTACCTTTATTCCATAGGCTCTGGCACACTGCCATTCTAATTCTCCCATGCAAATAACTGAAGGGAACGGAAAGATAAATAAAAAAAAATTCCTTGAATAACACAAGAAATTGATTATCTCATTTCAGTTCAGGTGGGAAACCTGAATGAGAACCTGGAAGCTTAAGTATATAACAAGGGGATGCTAATTTAATTTCTGAAGACCTATATGATTATTGAGACCTCTGTAATTTAGGATTATTTACAAGAGGGCTAAGTATTGCTGTTACTTTATTGTATTCAGTTCATTAGTGGCTTATAAGTAAAGAATATAACTTTGTAAGGTGGTTGCAGGCGAAAGGGAAATTTCTGCAAGAATGTTTGCATTTTCACTACCTTTTCGATTGACTCTAATTTATACAGAAGAGAACTAGCTATACAGGGACAGCATTTGCTACTGTACACGCTGACGAAAAAATTGCAAAGGAGTAGATTCCTGAGCAGAGCTTCAGTGGCAGTGCAGTTAGATTAACATGTGTTCAGTATGAGTTTGTTAATGTGGAGTATGTCAGAGAAATGAGAAACTCAGAAACCTTGATCAAGGCATCAAGACAACAGGACACATCATTTTGACACAGGAATTTTTATGGATTGCATGGGACTGGCTGTACTCCAGAATTAGTTCCAGGCTGAAATGTAATTCCATTCTATATCTTCCTTCGTGTTAGAAACCTGAGTAGCAAGTGGTTATTACACTGAACTATATTACGTGCGCTATTTAAGCACACTGAGTACAGTACATGATTACAACTCTATTTTTAAGTATGCTTCCCTTTAATGTGTTTTTACTTAGAATGGCTCTGTAGGTTAATGTTGGACTCAACCCGTATACACAGTGCACGTGGTTCTAGAGGGAAGTTGCATTATCTGCCAGTGCTGAGCATAATGAAGAGGGGAAGTGCTCTCCACACTGTATGAAAAGAATGTATGAACAGGCATGATATTTTTACTTCCCTGCCCATTGCAGCTGCTGCTTTCATCCCAAGAAAATAAGTGCTCAGTGCAGAGAAGGTGATGGCTGAAATTCTCCACCTGTTCCCATAGATATGCAGCTTTCTGGCAGCATAGCAGAGTTCTTTGTGCAGGCAATTGAACCACCAGAGCTAGTGGGCTAGATTAATGGGAGGAATTATGTTTAAATGCCTCTTTAGCACTTAAGGATGTCTCTAGGTGTCACTGGCATTCCTCTGCTTTCCCACCTACCTTCTCTCGCCCTATACCAATTCTTTCTGGGTTAGTTTCTGCTACTGAAATTCCCACAGGACCCATCAGTCTCTTTCTGAGTTTGTCCCACCTGCCTGAGTCCTGACCACATCAATCCTTGGGTCTGTAGGCCACAGCTTAAAACTGAGATAAAGGTGTTCTCATCCCCTTTCTTTCCTGTCTCACTTGTGGTTACAGCAAAAGGTGCATGTAGAGAATATGTACAATTTCATGAGAAAAAGGCCCGTTTTGTGGTGTTGAATCAATAATTCATTAAGGTTCTTACCTTTCAGACAGGAGATTTTGATTCAAATCTTTCACCTGTTTTGGTGGATGAAAAAATCTTTTACCCAGGAGGATGCCGTAACACTAGCCAGGGTTGGCATTTTTGCACTTGATGTTGTCCTACTGATGTTCCTGCTGTATTTTCCCTGTGCAGTGTTCAGAGGGTAAGAAAAAGAATGATTTTTAGAAAATCTATTTTAGGACATTTACTACAGAGGAAGGAGGGGTAGGTCGCTATCCATTGAGACTAATAGGCATCTAGAAAGTGGAATAGCTTTTTTAAAAAGGAAGCAAATAAAAAGGTGTGTGTCTACGGGGGGCGGGCAGGATAGTGGGAACCCGCTGTGGCAGCTTCGTGGCTGACACTCTGCTGGAAGATGTAGGTTAAAATCTCTCAGCAGAGGAAGAACAGGAAACTGAGGCTGTGATGAATGTCCTGGCACTTGGGTTACAGAGTACAGTCTCCAAGCCAGTTTGTAAGTGTGTGTGTATGTGCACGCATGTGTGTGCATGTGATCTTATGCTGCACTTGTCTTTGTGTTTCCCACTGGCTAGCTTAAGCAGCTTCCTGCTTAGTCTGTTGTCTGTGTATCCCATTTCAGTGTGCCTGAGGCCTCTGATTGATTTATGTGTTGCTGCCAGCTTGAGACATCTAATGTGGTTATCACCTCTAGCTGTTTACCCCACCCTTAAAGTGCTAAATAACTCCAGTGATTCACCAGCTGGTTTATGAACAGCTCAAATATCAGTGCAGGAAGGGTGAGGGGGACACTGGGGCACAGTAACCTCATCAGCTGTCTAAGGCTGAGCCATCTCTTCTTGTCCATTTGAACTAGTCTCACCTCGCATGGCACAGGCCAGGTACAAGGCAGAGCTTCTGTGGCCAGGTGCCCTTTTGAATCTAGCTCAGCTGCACAAGAATCATGTTTTATACTGCTCAATGTAGCCCTTCTAGTACAGTCGTCTGAACTGAATGCCTAAACTCCATGCATAATGAGGAGCCTCATTTGACAGATGCTAAATTGGGAAGCACTGTTTAAGACTGGGGAAGCCCGTTCTGAGTATATGTGGAAGTGGGCACCTCAGGAATGTCACTTGGAAACGAAGCCATCAGATGCTGGGGTTCAGTTAGCTAAATATGGCTCTGCTTCTGAAGCAGTTTTTTAGGCTCTGTTTATAACTCTAACCAGAGAAACTCTTTCACAGTATAGAGCATCTCTGGAAACAGATGTATGTCTCAAAATAGGTCAGATGAAGTGTGCCCTGAAATGGCCCATTTCTCTCCATTGCCTGTCAGGAGCCAAGGGGGCTACCTCAGCTGCAGGCATTATATACCAGACCCCCAGCGAGGTGAGATGAATCTCTCCTGTAGGAACTGGAACTGGGCTGGGCAGAAGCTATCTGGAGATGCAGTGGGTCAAAATCTGGGTTTAGGCCCTTCTATCCAGGCACAGTTCCTTTGAGTACCCAGGTTTTCACAGCTTGCACCTTTGAGAAAGACATAATGTTTCTGAGTGCTGGAATTACTTGCAGCAGCATGGTTTGTCTTCCTGGGGTGTCTCAGCGGAGGTGGAGGAGGGGGCAGCCTCCCTGCTGTGCAGCAGGAGAGGGGTATAGGGGCTGTCCCAGGCGTTTGCATCTCCTGAGCCTCTGCTGCCTGCCTTTCCGTGGACCCACGTGATGAGGTGTTAGGATACGGCCACTGAACAAGGATGTGGGCCCTGCCCCCCAGACCCCTCTTTCTCCTCCACATTTTAAGTACTGCCCAATGTGAAGTGCACCCTGGTCTCCTAATTGGGCATCCTAGCATGTCCTTTCCTGCCCTGTCTTTGCAGCTGCCTCCAGCTCATATAGAAAAGGAAACAGCTCCTCTTAGGCACCCAAATAAAAGTTAGTTTTCTGTAAGTGCTCACCTACTCCCCAGTGGGTTTTTTTGAGTGATGTGTATCTAGAGTCACTTGGCTTAGGGTTGGCAGCTCAGCATTATGATTTAGAGAGAGAAGAGAAACTTCTGGGTAGAGATGTCAACAATATCAATTGCTCTATGTTTCTGGGAAACGTCTAGCTGAAATAAACTGTGAAAAAAAATCTGCTGTGAAAAGCTATTTCAAATTAGAGAGTTTACATATCTGAGGGGAAACTGAAGTTTCCTTTTTCTGTCCAGTTTAGAATTACAAAGGTAGATGCACATAAATATTTTTTCCTTGAAATTTTTATCTAGTTATTTTCCATTTCTTTCTCTTTTTCTTGTTTACAGTCCCTGTGCTTATATAACAGCTCTCAAGAGGAAGCTGCTAACAAGCCCATCTGATATTTTGTGCCAGCTGTTTTAGTGAAGGCGTGCTGGATTAGACTGAGCTCCACCTTCTTTGTTGAGCTATATTATACGAGTAACACCATAAAATATGGTTCAGTCAGAATGATAGCCTACTTAACCTCTTGGCACTCTTTTCATTAATTTCTTCTTGGATCCAATTACTATGTTTTGTCTGTCACAGAACTGGGCTGAAAACTCCTCTGGGCATGGAATCTGTCATTCATTTAAAGAACATCAAGGCACACTGTTCATGTTTAATTATTACTTTAATGCAAGTGCTAAACTGTTTTCAGTCAAATCTAACAAACATGTTTTCTGGGACTGGTTGCTGCCTGACCTCAAGTAAGGGCAAATTAGGCTAAGCCTTGAAATGCTGCATCAAGCTGTCATCTCAAATAGAAGTGAGCTCATTCATCCTCACGTGAACTATTATATAGATGAACTGATGGAAGCAGGATATATTAACTGCCCAGCAGAAAGGACATTGCAGTATGCTGATTTATGATGAGTAAATTCTAGAGTAATCCTATTGATGATGCTTAAAAACATCTGTTCACAATGTTGCAGTAGCTAAACTAGCAATATTGTGTAGTAGATGAAAGCCACCTGTTGATGAAGTCTTTAAAAAATATTTATATAAATATTTCTGTCAGTGCTGTTGCATCAGTTCTTTTTCAGGATATCCATTATGGTGTGCCACATTCATTTAGAAATGGTCAGAATATGTATAAGCCCAGTTCAGCAGAATGTGAGTATGTGATCAATGCTCTTGCTTTCAGTTGCTCAAAAAGCCACTTTGATGCAAGACTTAGAAGTGAATGCCATGCTAAGGTCACTTTAATGACAGAGATAAAAAAAAAAATCTAAGTAGAATTTTTTTCAGGATAAGGTGCATGTAGAAAGCAGGGTCTTATCTGTGTATTTGAGAGATCAGTCTGAAAGATTAAGGGCAGAAAACACCATGATACCTAATGCCTTGGTAGGGGTAGGATTTACTGGGTTTTGAAGTATTCCAAAGAAATTGCATTCTGAGCAATGAATTTTGGGACATCCACAATCACTTCATAAGGCTGATGCATTCCAGTTTTAAACTGACTAAGTCAGAGAGCACATCCACTTCAACTGACCTACTATTCACCCTGATCTCATCATTACTCTGTATTAACAGTTGACTAATATAATGACCGCACTTATATAAAGATGCAGACCTAACTTGACACTTCCTACAGGCATGATCCTAAGGCCTGAGAGTCTCATTTGTTTCTAAGTAACATCTGTTGGGAAAATTCATTATATCTGGCAGTAGATTTGTTTTGACACCTGAGACCAAACTTTCCTGGGTTTTCCTTTTTCTCTTCTTCCTTCCTGCCTGTCGTTCCTGTGTCTCCACTGAGCCACCCTGCAGTCACTGCTGATGCTCATCACTATCCTTTCTTCCTGCTGGTGACAGTGGGAGCAGCCAGCAGGGCTTGGCTTGACAAGTACTAAATGAAGCTTGTATGTGCCAGAAATGTCTACCTGTGTTAGTGACAGTCAATAGCTTACCAGATATTGTACTGTGATCTTTTGAAAGAGGACTTGTGTGAATGACTGTGAAACCAGTTGTCTTTTGCTGCCCTTAGTGTAGAACCATTAAGAGTTTTAAAATTTCAGCTTAACTTTTTAGTTTGAAGAAAGCTTTCTTTGTAAATTTCCTGGCCCTGAGTGCTCTTGCTTCATGCTCTTGCCACGGTACTCTGTTGGTTTTTCCCGGTTCGAAGGAATAAATCCTGTTTTAAATTTCCTTGGTTTCTTATAACAAAGGGCTCTGGAGGAAAGAAAATCTTTTAATCCTCCCAGCAATAACCTGACATGACCTTCTAAACACACTATTAACTCAAAAATATTAGCAATATTTTGTAGCTGTCTTAAGAAGAACTTACAATAGAGATGGACCAAATATTTAGAAGAATAATTATACTTGGGTCTGAGGAAATTAGTATCCACAGCACAATTACATGTTTAAAAAGGGCTAAATGTTAAAAACTATTTAAAAAGCTGTGCAGTGGGGTATTGTTCAGTAGCACTGGCAGAGCACAGCCAGTTTTCTGCATGCTCTTTCTAGGCTTGTGATTTCCTGACTGCCTTAGTACAAATTACTTGCCTTCTCTGTGTTCTTTAGTTACTCCAATCTGTTTTGCCTTTTCTTCATAAGTGCTAAGCTTTTAGAAGATGTTCAGAGCTTTTTTTTAATATGCTCAATATGAGATATTTCTTAGAAAATTTGCAGGAGAAGACAGTTTTCTGCAAATCTGGTTTCTCTGCTATGTCAGCAGGCTGCCAACAATTCCACACATCTTAAATGTCAAATAGGTGTTTTGTAAAAACTGAATACTGTTGTACTAATATAAGTACATTAACCTAACTCATTTGGAAAGAAACTCATGGCACTAAAGCATCACAAAGGTAACAACTGAAAGTTAGGTATCCAGCTTTCTACTCTGACTAGGGGCAGAGAGAGATACCGTATCATGGGATGCATAGTAGAGAAATTCAGAGAGAAGTCAGTAGGAAAAGCTAAAGAAAAGAAATTCAAACTTGCTTTCTGTCACTTGGGTTAAGATACCTAAACTCAGAGATAAAATAGCGGTTTGGAGCTGGAAGTTGGTTTATTACTTTTAAGTACCTCAGGTGTGCATTTGGATATGCAGCAGGCAGCAGTTGTGCATTCCCTCATAAAATTACTTGATAAAACCTGCAACCTTTAGCCAATCATTCTCCATTATGAATTTTCCATTAGATATCTGATCTAAACCTAGTGAAGTCAGTGGGTGTCTTTCAATTGCATCAAGCACAAACTGCAAAATAACAGCTAGACCCATGGAGAGACATGGGGGATATGATGCCCCAAAGTGGGATGTACACAGGTACCCTGTGCTGCTATGTGCCAGCAGGTTGCTTCAGAGCCAGTAATAACCGTGTTCTCTCTCTGGAGAGGAGAGTACTTCAAGGGTGCAGTTCCCACTTCTTCAAATTCAGGTTTGAACCCAGATGAGCAGCCCCAGTCAGAACATATGCTTGGTGCCAAGTCCTCCTCCTGGCTGTGAGAACATTTTTGGGTCAAGAAGTATGGTATGGAGAGGTATAATGGGAGGAGAAGGGTGACAGGAGCAGTCAGGTATGAATTCTGTGTCTTTGGTGGCCCGTTCTTGCATCCCAGGCCCTCTCGCACGGCAGAAGAGAACCACTGGCAGTATGGAGGCTGGAGCAGCAGCTCCACTGGCTATAGTGCTGGGTCTGACGTAGCATGGCCCTGTTGTGGCTGGCAAGGTAGCTGTCCTGTCCCTGTTTGCAGCCAGGATCAGCGGTGGTCTGGTTGCCAGATCAGATCAGAGTGGCCCCTGCTCCCTCAGACTTGGCACGGGTTTGTTCTCTCATGGGCAAATCCTGAAGTGCAGGTTGGTGTCTAAATCTCACATGTTTGTACAGCTGTGTCATCTACCCACCATTAAAATGGCTGAGGCCTTCTTCACTGCCTGGCTGGCAGTGAGTGTGCTCTCCTGCATGGGTTTGAAATACCCTCTCCATTCTGTGTTTCAAGCCACAGCAGGTACAGTTGTGTAACTCTACTCCTTGGAGAGCGCCTTACCTGACACGCTAAGAGGTCATTTAGAGGAAAGTGTGGCAGGGATGCATCTCTGCCCTGCTGACTCTATCAACTTTGCAAGAAAGTCCTCTGGAGTCTTACTCTCCTGATTATTCCCCCTTAGCCCTAGTAGCTGCCCAATGAACAGGACTCACAGGTTGCTACTGCAGGATGGAGATTGTGATAACTGTGATATGTCCTTGATAAAGTCCTATTTAATTAAAATGATATTCCATTAGTCTTAATTTCTCTGAACACCCTCAAGTGTTTCTTCATTCAGTTCCAAGTCCTCCAGCAGCCAGCACTTTGCCCAAAAAGCTTTCTGGTTTTCTTTGAGGGCCATACTGCTGTCTTCACTAGCCTCTGTGGACCCGTCTCTGGACTGTCTTCTTGTGCTCCTGCATGTTTTTTGCTTGTGACAAGAAGTAGTTGTTATAACAAGCAAAGTCCAACTCCCACTTCTGCATTTGACTCTGGGGAAGATCCCTCAGGCTGCATGGCGCAGCTCCTCCTCCAGCCTTGTCATGCTGATTCGTGATTTAGCCTGTAGCTTCTATTGTTATATTTATTGCTAAACAAAAGGAGTATTTTCCTGCTCCCTCGCTTAGGCTGAGTAGAAGATAGTTATGTCCACCAGCTTGCACGAGCTTTGTGGCTGCCTGCTGGTCAGAAGGCTTCCTTGCCGAGCACAACCTCATCTCCAGCAAGGCAGTATGCAAGGAGCTTGATGGCCTGGCAAATTCAGTAATTTTCCCCAAGGCCGTATGGATCTTATATTATCCATGGCTTCTAATGGGCTGCATATTCCTCACTGATTTAGTGGTTGACTTGTGATGTTTTTGGATGAGTCAAATCTCTGTAATAGAGACACTACATCTATGTATGTGGTAAATGTGAAAGAAAACAGATGTCTATAAAAATCACTGACTCTGATTTTGAACGATGAACAGTGTTATGATTAATCATAGCTGTACAGCTAATGTGTAGTATCTCTACAGGATGGGGTGGAAATTGCTTGTTTCACACCTACATGACTTTCACTGTAATATTTGGATTTCTTTTTAAACTCAGCCCAAAATACTCTAGAGTTATGTATAGGACTGTTTATTTGGGGAGTAATGGTACAATCACTATTGTGTTTTAAAACTTCTAGTACAGTCTCACAACCTTACATTTATTTCAACATTGAGTTTTTCTGGCAATATCTGCACTGTGCTCATATGTAAAAGGAAACAAACAGTAGCCACTAAGTGTCATCTAGAAATGTGGAAAGAGAGTGTAGCAGTTGTTCCCCAATAGATTTCTTCCAATACAATGTAAATTTATTTGGTGCTGTTCTTATAAGGTGTCTCAGACCAAAGCTGAAACATTTGCTGAACAGTATACTAAGGACAGAATCCTAATCCAGACTTAATCAGACACTCTGAAGCACAGTTTCAAAATTCCTGAGATCAGAAGGCAAAGAATTTCGCAAATAAGTATCAGCCAAGTCCTGTTCCTGTAAGACTGGAGGTTGAATAATGAAAGAGCAGTGGCAGAAAGTAATAGCTGAACAAAGAAAAATGAAGGGTCTGACCCTATGAACTAGCTTTAAGGTCATGAACAGGATCTTACAAAATCAACACAGATTCATTACTGGAAGAAGCCAGAATAAAGTCTTCAACACAGGGCATGTGTGATGAGTCAAATCTGGTCAAGTGATGTATACGTGCAAAATTCTGAATAGACTGGAGTCTGCTAATCAAATTAACAGGCAGTGAAGGGAGAATTTCCATAATGAAGCCTGTAATTTCCTGGAGAGACTTCTCTAGATTGCTAAGCATGGTTTGGACAAATCATGAGACAAAAGAATCACTTTTTTTCACAGGGCTCTGTGTGCCCTATAACAGGATTTTGGGAGATGGACAGAGTCTGCAGTGCAGACATATTCTTTTGTTGACCTCCCTGCTTTGATGTCAGGATTGAGGAACTCTTATGCTCTTTAGAACCCTCTTAAGACCTTGTCCTCTGGCTTAAATAAAAACTATAGAATGTTCTAAATGCAGTAACAAAGATCTGGGTTTTTTTAAGAAGTACATAAGATGTAAGTTGGTAAGTGGACACTGAGCGTAGGTGTTAGCTATCTTTCATTTTTTGTACTAGTTTTTGAAAGATGGTATTTCTCAGAATAATGTGAGAAGGCTTGGAACACTGATTTATTCCTGTTGGAAGATTGTTCTGCAAATGACTCCAAATTGCAGTAATTTAGAAATCTTGAGGTTCTTTCTATATTTAGATTTGTACATTCAGCAAGCTTTTAGTACAAATACATGAATCTTTGGTAATTACTTTAATTCATGAATAGAACTTTAACTGAGCTAAATGCATGAATGTACCTTACAGTGTTCAGGCTTTGTGAGACGTTTCTACTAAATTGGCTTATGAATTTCCTTTTGATGAGCTTAATTGTTGACAGATTTTTCAAAAGCCAACAACAGCTTGCTTTGCTAGCTAGTTTTCATATGAACTGGATAGTCTTGTGAAGTCCTTCATTCAATTTGCATAATATTTTGCTTCTACTGTAAGATGAAGTGAAATTCTTTGTAGTGAACCTAACAATGTTAGACATTGTAAAGACATAAATCCAAATAAAATTAACAAAACCAGAAAAATCACCCTCCCAGCTTGTCCTTCAAGATCTCGGAATATGTAAAGCTAGAAAAAAATAGATAAGTTTTCTTTTTTTTCCAAAGCACTATTTAGAAAAAGTCCTAAATAATGAGATGTGATCTTTTAGTCAGTGAAGATATTTCGCTGGTTTCTTCAGCAGAGCTGTAACTAGGCTTTTCATTTGAGATCCCTCAAGTCAGAATGCATTGCAAGTGATAATATATTCACTAAATCAACAAAACAGACAAGCCATTTTGTCCTTTTACATGAACCAGACAAATTCTGCATCTTATCTATCCAGAAATTTTTGCTGTTGTTGGTAATGTTTTAGAATTTCTATCTTTGAATAGTATTTACTGGGAGTATAGGTTGGAAGAGAATGAAATTTAAGCTAAGCAATGGGATCTCTAGCCATGGATATCTGGGTGAAGTGAAGCATATAGAAGCCTCAAAAATAGCTGACCCTGTTTTCCTCCAAATATTTCTGAAGAATTCTGGTCCGTTAATAATGCCTTAAAAGTAATAAAGACTGGGATCTGTGGATTCTAGCCAAATGAGGCCACATCCTACAGTCCTTGCTTTGTATTACTGCAGTAAATTTCCCATTTGCTCATGATAGGATGGGGACTAGGGACTGACTAAGGGTGGCGGGATGGGAGTTGGTTTGTTACCTCTGAGAGTGCGTTTTGCAAACTGCTGGAACCACAAATGAGCTCAGTGTTTAGCAAGATGGTGGATGCCAGCATGAAGCTCGGAAGTGCCAATTTTAATTAAAAACTGCATTTTCAAATCAAGTTTGTAGTTAACAATGGGTGGGAAATTCTTCCCACCATGTAAGCTTTCTGAATGCTGTATTGACTGGCAAGATGGGTGCAGCTTCTCCTTCCACAAAAGTGCTGCTACCATCATCTTCCCCTTCACCTCCCCCCACCAGAAGAAAAAGACTACATTGTTTGTGGAATCTCTACTTGTTCATGTCCTGCATTTAGGCCAGAATAGACAGTTTTTATTTTGTCCTCCCCATCCCCCTTCCTTCATTGTTAACAATGGAGTGAACACATGAGATTAACATGGCTCTTGACATGGCTCAGTTGTTTGCCATTTGGAAACTACTGTGCTTAAGAACAACAGCTTGGCTTGCCTTTATCTAAAATAAAATAAAAAAATNAAAAAAAAGTATCAAAAGATTCAGTAATTTTCTGTTTATTCCAAAGACGGGGAGAACAGAGTAGTAGGGGAGAGATGGGGGAAGCCAACAACAAAAAACAAATTAGTTTAAGAACCAGCATGTTCCCCTTACTTTAAGGAACACAGTAAACATTTCAAAAGTGCATGCCAGCTCATTATCTAACTCAGTCTTCATTGACTTCATGAAAAACAGCAGCAGTTAAGCAATGTTTGCCAAAAGCAAATTTGGGTACATGCATTGCTAAAAAAATGTGACATTCGCTCTGTACAGGTTCCTTAATCTGCCACACGGGCAAATCAACATTTCATCATTATCGTTTCTCTCTGTTGTTTAGCCCTTTCATGATTGCTCTTCTAGTCTGTTTTGAACATTCTTTATCCAGAACTATGGTATGACGTATGATTTTAATTGTTTGCCAGAAATAAACCTCTCCAAGTGTTTAAAGATGTAGAGACAACTTCAGTAATACAATCTTGAATGTAATATCTGTTTGCAAGTATCTATTTCCAAAGTTTATTGTTTAAAAAAATCTTAAATGGATGTGGACTATTTATGAGTTCCTTCTTTACATAAGTTTTAAGTTTAGTTTGTCATTAATTTCATGTATTTCTTTAATGAGCATTCTTTTCTAGTTTATGAATAATATAGGTAGCTTTCTTTTTCAGTCAGTTTGGTGTGTCATTTGCAGTTTACAGTTACATTATTGAAATTACTGTGACAAAGCATTTGAATATACTGTATATTCAAATATCGTCATTTATTGTGTTAACAAATGATACAGCAGATTCCATGAGTTGTTCCTTATAGATATGTTACCTGTTCTTTGGGAAACTCATACCTCTGTATGTCCAAAACATACAAATCCATGAATATTTTGAATCCTATTGAACTTGGCTTCCTTTGGGAGTAACTCTTTACTGAAGAGAAATGCAAGCATCTGTTGAACAATTGTTTTATTAAATAGCTTAAAGAACAGTTGCCTTTGGAAACCATGCAGACTTTTTCCCATAGCCCTCACATGGTCTGGTGTGCACGTTTGTGTCCTTTGGGCATTGATTTCTCTCATCTTAAGTCTCTCCCTTCAAAAATAACAGGCCATTTTAGTAAGCTGTATTTCACTTTGGAATCTACATACTCTCCTGCCATATGTTTAAAATTCAGAGTTGCTGTGCAGTTCTGATCATTAGTTATTCTATTCCACATACAGTATATCATACTCTTACTTGGAAGTTGGAACAGGCTGCCCAGGGAAGTGGTGCTGTCACCATCCTTGGAGGTATTAAAAAAATGCGTAGACAAGACACTTCAAGGCATGGTTTAGTGGCCATGGTTGACGGTTGGACTCGATGATCTTAGAGGTCTTTTCCAACCTAAATGATTCTATGACTCTAGTTTTTATGAGTAAAGGGTGTTGAAAAAATGCTTGTTTACTTGTTTTTTTAAATATACAATTTCTGAATTTTTTTCTTTTTTTTAACCCCTCCTCCCTTTGATTCAGAATTTCTTAATGAAACAGGGAATTCTGTTGGCAGAAAACAATGCCACTTTCTTACGTTTTTTGAAATATTTATCTCATTTTCCTTTGGGGAAAAATAAAACAGCTAGTGAAATTAGGATTTCAAAATGGAAAAAAAAATTGCTTAAATAAACATCCATTTAACATTTTCTCAAAAGCTGGAAAATGCTGGTGAAATTTAAATCTCCTCATGTTCCCTGATTCTCCCCTTCTTCAAACATTCCCTTTGTTACTGCTGAAGTTGTAAATCTTCATGAGGACCAGGTGACAGAATGCAGATTTTCTTTCTCTCTCTTTTT
>VYZV01028457.1:0-11745 GCA_013401275.1 Pandion haliaetus | reverse complement strand
TTTGACTTAAAAAAACTGAAGTTGTCACTGGAACACTGCTGTTCCTTCTATGGTGTGTAGTAAAAAAAAAAAAATTCTCAATTCTGCTGCACTGCTAAGAACTGTTTCAGCTATGAGCCTTCATTATTGTGGGGTTTTTTTTTGTGTTTATAACCAGTAGTAGCCAAATAACTTGCAGAGAAATCTTCCAAGATATGGACCTGAATATGATAAATACTGTGCAAGAAATCCTGGAGTCTGTTAAAACTAACACTTAACTGCTAAAGTTAGGAGGAAAGCATGTGTCTCAGTCACTTCTGAACTGTAATATCAATCAAATGTGTACTGAAGTGTTGAAAATTAAACTTGAAATGTACTGCTGTTTTCACCAAATCCTTCTTCCAGCTATAGTCAACAAGACATAGGGAGAAGAAAAGCATACAAGTCATGTGCTGGGTGTCAGAAGTGATGTGAAATTAAGGAGTGTGCTGTGGTCATGCAAGTAATCTAGAATGCTGTCTGAGGGGGGGGATCTGGCAATTAATTTTTTTCTTTGCTCTCTAAAGGTTTCCTAAAGCAACTTCACTATAATAACTTTGAATTCATGAAGTAATGCTGCTTTTTTAAGTCAAGTGTAAGCCTTTTGGTTTTTCTGTAATAAAAACATTTAAAAGAGCTTGTTTCCTTTGCTTAATTTACACTGTGTTAAGCTTGGATATTACACATTGTGTAGGAGGCCGTGTTTCCTGGGACAGTCATTATAAGCATACTTTAGGCCCGGAGTAATGCAGTACAGAATTGCATCTGGTAGCTTTTAAAAAGAAAAATCAGTTCATTCTATCTGATACCTTCTCGTCAATATTTTGAAAATCCTCGCTAAATGTAGGAGTTAATACTTGTCTTTTATTTAGTGAGCATCCTAGCAGTATAAAACAAATGCATTTTTTGAAAAAGAAATTTTAAAATACCGGTTAGTTCCATTAGCACACTCTCAAATTCTTACAAGAGTTTGAGTAGCAACGGGAACCTGAGGCAGACTCTTCTAGTGCACATCTCCTTCTGGAAGAACTTGAGTAGCCTTGACACGTGGATGTGCGCAGTCTCTTAGTGCTTCATTGTTCACCTAGGCTGTTTTAACAGGTCCTGTCCACGCTGTGGTGCTCACTGCTTAAAGGATGGAATGATTACACTCTGGTAGACCTGATGTGTTGAAGATGGCAAAGTGCCTAATTTTCATGAAGTATTTAAGTAAAAGGTTTAGCTTGCTCTGTTTTGGCCCAGAACTAATTTACCTTGTTTCTCTTTTGTCAGCATGTTTGAAGAAGTGGTTGTAGATGGAGGAGTGGGAGGGTGGAGAGTTGTTCTGATGACAGCCAAAAGCTCAAGTCGGTGAAAAGGGTGCAGAGCCAGAATGTGCTTCCCTGACGCTGTTAAAATCTCATGAGACTACAGATGTTACGGGTTGTATGATACTGCGAGAGTGTGGTGCTGGCTCTCATTCTTCTCGGGGAACAAAGCAACTTTCTGCTGTTTTGTTCTCATCACTGAGCACATTGCTAACAGATTGAATCATGTGAAGCTGTTGCTTGTTATATTGCTGTAACCGACAAAGACAATTTTGACAATATTGTGTTGAATGCTTTGTTGAACCCTTGACTTGCAAGGTTTTTGTAGTCTGCCTAGGCAGTGTGCACATTCCGAAACAATTCTCTTTCTCTGATTTCTGAAATTTTAACCATTTTAAAGGACTACTGCTACTATGCTGTATATCAATTTACTGACATAAAGCACCATTTAGCAGCTGATGTGAACTCTCCTGTTGCTAGCAAACTTCCTTCTGCTTATACTCTAAGGAGTATAGAAATGTTTGCAGTTGCTTAGCAAGGATAAATAGACTACAAGTATTTTACATAAAACATTTTTGAATGGAGTATTGTGGCTTTTAACAATAAAACCTGAAAGATCTAGAAGGTCCTTTGAGGAGGAGTAAGGAGAACTTTAAGACCATTACTAATGAGAGGAATAGTATTGCTTTGTAGCTCAGTTTCCCTGTAAGTTTAGGTTGGAGAAAAGAGGAAAACATCACTGAATGAGTGTATAACTTGACAGCCAGTTTGTACTGAGAACAGTTTTGCTTTTCTAGTGTGTGCTTCTGTCACTTCACTTCCATTGCATCGCTTGTAGTACTCAGCAGCCCCTGTTGCAAGGTTGGCGTAGTCTTCAGCTGGGTTAATGACTGTCCTGACCAAAATGGTGGGTGGTTTTAGGCTGTCTTAAGAGATTGAAACTTTGCTAAGCACTAAGGGTGACACATGAAGGGGATGAAAATGTATTGACAGAAGAAATAGGAATGGGAGAAAGGAATGGAGCAGGACCATGTATTCTTGTATCTGTGTCTTATGTTTTGATATGGATGAGCTATGTTTAACGTACGTGCGTAGCTAGTGGGAGTTTAAGCCCTTCCGAAAGAAATCCCATGTCTCTACAGCAGGCCTTTGGCTGGATAAGTTTGCCTGACAGAGAGCGAGTAGTGTTACTACCCAATCAAGATTACTTATGGATGTTTTTGCTGTTTCTCCGCAGAAACATACACCAAGTCACTCAAAATAACATACTTTAATGTTCATCATTTAAAAAAAAACAAAACAAAACCAAAAAACCCACCCACTCTCATCTTGGGTATCTACACTGCTACTTTAAAGGAATGATAACTGAGACAATATTTAAATTCTTGCAAAGGTGGCAATTTGTAGTCTTAATGCTTTCAGGAATTAGAGATCTAATAAAAAATGTAGGATTTGTATATTCATCTTAAGGAAGTGGTGTTGGGTTTGTTTTTCTTAATAATTATATTTTTTTATATATATAGCAACAGTTCTTCTAAGTTCATTCTCTTTACCTGAATAGTAAATGTTGAGTCTTAATCCAAAGCAGACAATGTACTGTTCATAGACTGTAAAAACTTTAACCAACTCAAAAGAAAACAAAAAGACTTTGAGACTTAAGTACCTAAGTTTTTAATCCCCTCCCAAAGTAGGTTTGGTTTTTTTTTTCTTTTATCCTTGAGTCATTTTGACTTAGAACTAACTAACTTTTTAGTTAATCTTTAATTTTTTTTTTCTTAGTATACTTCTCTAAAAGAATTTGTCTGAATGTCCTGACAGTACACTGTACATGAAAAATGGAAATGCATACTAGTGTTTTGGATGGCCACTGGCTAATTTTATTTCCTCTTTGCTTTTGTAAAATATGTCTTTTTTTCATCTTACCTTTGCACATTGAGCCAGTTGAGCTGCTTCTGCTTAACACTTCTTGCACAATCACACAACTCACTAAACATATGCTGTTGTCCTCAGCTCTATGTTAAAATTTATTAGTTAACATTTTCTAAAAGGAGACTCTGAAAAAAAAAAAAAACCAAAAAACCAAACAAACAAACCAAAACCAAAAAAGGATACCACTTAGAAGCTATCAAAATATCAGAGTGGTTTTGTTAGACATTTTTGTAGATTCTTTTTGTCAACAAAAATTTAAATCTTAAAGAATTAGGGTAACTTCTGTGTCTGAAACAGAACATTTGTGAGAACAGGAGGAATTACAGAAAAAAGGTCCTGTGGTAGACCACATCTCAGGTACCAGAAGGCATGTAGATGGTCTGTATAGAAACAAAGTTTCTAGGAACAGAATGCCCCTTGAAGAAAGAGATCTCCTTTTATGTAAAGTGGCAGAAAGCTAAGGCTTCCTTCTTTTCAGTGACTACGAAAATTAAATTTGAAGGTATTTCCTGCGGAAGGTGGGAGAAATACTTGTTGGCCCAGAGAAGTCCTTGACAGTGCATTAGTTGCTCCTGAGCTGGAGAAAGAGATTAATTGCTTTTAGCAGATTTATCATTTAATAGCTGTGTCAGGTCTCAGTGGAGAAAGTAATTAGAAATTATGCTGTGCCTTCATGCAAAATTATACTTTATGCAAATAAAAAAACACTTGAGAATTGAGTGAAACCTTGACATGGCAATACTATGGTGTATATCTTCCCCCTTCCCCGTCTTTTAAAAATACATACTTCTTTAAAAAAAACAGATGCAGAAGGAATGCATGTTTTTGTTCTTCATGGCTCATTTATGAAATTCCAAAATGCTTCAATCGCATCCCAAATGCCACAGGTTGCAAAAGATGATATGATATATTGTGGTGTTAACTTTTTAAGATTTATCTGATCCTACTGTGAAGTGAGAAGTATCAAAAGGCTTTCAGAATGGGTAGAAGGAGAAGAGGAAGTATTTTCTAAAAGGTAAAAAGAAGTATTGTTCTATGTTGAGTGCCTCTGACAGACAGATATACCAGAATCTGAAAAAGACGCTTTGGAACGGATCTTATAAATAGCTGGGAGCTTCTTGTATCACACTGTCATGATTTAAAATAGAAGGACTTCTAGCAGAGTAAGAGTAAGTAATGCTTGCTTTTCAGAACAGGATTTAAATGCAGATATGAATCTTGGCCTCAGCATAGTATATTTCTAGTTTTACACTTTGCATCATGTGTTGTTATAATTTAAGTGGTCTGTCTTCAAAGGAAAGCTGTCAGTGCATTCATGTGAATCTGTGTTTGGTTTTAGTTTCCAGAGAGCACCTGGAGTTCAGGCATAATGCAGAAACATGGGGTTCTTTCAGTGGGCCGTAACTCTGTGTCAGCTTCAGTTGTCAGAAATCTACGTGTTAAGACAAACGAGAAATAAGACCTCGAGTTGCTCACTTAACTTTGCAAATGCTCAAGCCATGTATGGGAAATTAATCAAGCACGGGCGTTGTGTGTTAGCTAATGGAGAATGATTACCTATGGCTTAATCCCAAGGAAGAAGTTGCAAGCCTGCCTTCAGTTTTGTAAATAGTGGTTATGAAGTGGGAGGAATTTTCATACTGACATCCTTAACTGTTGCATCCAAAAGGTGTGATTTTGGCTAGAAACGTGCAGCAAGGCTCATAGGGGAATGAAGTTCACAATGAGGGCTAAAGGCAGGATGATCTTAAAGTAAGACTCTTCTTCATGCTAAGGTGCAATGGCTGCTGGGAAGGAGTTATAAAGGAAGTGCATAATAAAATAATGATGCTTTTAATATTCACATTCAAATAATATTCTAATCCATCACGCCAGTTGTCTTAAAAGAGTGTTAATAAGCCTGAGGTTGTATCAGGATATGATGCACCGCATTGGCAAGAAAAAGTGAAAAGTTTCCGTAGCACTGGCAGTTCTTTTCACTTCTTCCCTTTGAAAGAAAAAATGCCTCTGTGCAGACCCTTGGTGTGACCTAGCACGGCTGAGCTCCAACACTGGTTTCTTTTCCCACATCATTTCCCAGAAGCAGGGGCTCGACTGCCCCGAGCAGCGTCTCCGGTGAGCAGTGGCTCTGGTAGGCTCCGTTGCACACACGTGGGTTAGCCCCAGTGGTTTTCAGAAAGAGTTGGATGTTGGCCGCAATGAACATGAGCCTGAAAAGTGGCAGTAGCAGAAACTTTGGGAGCCTCAGCTTTGACATGCAGGATGTGTGTTGCTGTGAGTAGTTTTAATGACCATGTGAAGACACAGGGGAAAGGACTCAACACGCTTTAAAGTCATCGTTGCATTGCTGCTGCGATGATGTATCATAAGGCGAGGAAGAATGCACGAGGTATAGAGGTGAGCAGACACAGATGCCTGTGGGGTATTTCCTCTGCTCAGGCCCATGCGTGCTCGTTTGAAGCTGGGACAAGGCCACTCTGTTTTGGGGACAGCGAGTTCATGATCATAGATGTAGGTTGGTCTGTGCCTCTTGGTCCTTGGGCAGTGAACTTGCCCTGTCATGTTTAAATTAGAGTGTAGACATGCCATGGAGTATTAAGTTCAGTTTCTGGCCATCTTCCTTTGACGTGGAGTGCAGTTTGAGGCACTTAAGCCATAGTTTCATTATACTGCAACTTTTAATGACAGTGCTGGCTTAAGGACTTTTCTATCCTCATGCCTTTGTATGCTGCCCTTCAAATTATGGCCGTGCAAGCTGTTGGAAAAGCAGCACTGTAAGTGGACAAACGAACTGCTCCAGTTGAATACAACTCCTTGGACAGAACAGCATGCCAGGGTATGAGAGAGCACCAAGGGTTTGGAGGCAGCAGCAGAGTGGGAAACTTTTTAAGGACATTTCATGACAAGCTGGCTATGCTGACTTTGGTCAGGAGACAGTTAAAATGGAAGAGGAAAAATCTTAAGTCTTGTCGTGTTAGGGAAAATGCACCTTGCACAGAATATAACTAGGTAAGAGTAGGAAGGATGCACTTCACAGAGTGTAACTGTGGGCAATCGCTGTCATAGTGATAGGATGACTCACTTGGTTATACATTGGTAGATAAATTTGGCTTTGCAGTTGTGCATGTACGTTTAAAACTACAGAATGCTTGAAGTCTGAGTCCAGACTCGGCAATCCTTTCCATTTGTGCATGACTACCTATGCAAATAACTGAGAGAAACAGGAGCTACATTATAGAAAGGGACAGGGTTTTCAGACTTGCATTCTAGGGGAGAAATTTGTTTCACGTATAGAGAAAGGTAACTACACGAATTTTAGACTAATCTGTCTGGCATGTAGCAATTGCATTTTTTTTGGTAGAGTTTTCCGTATGAGAACCTAAGAGCTTTATCAGGTGGAGAGATTTAAGAACTGTTGCAAAAGAAGGTCAAATGAAAATCTCAAAAGTCTGCAATGCTTTATTTTGGAAGCACTTTTCCCAAGTTAGATGAGAACATTGTGGTTGTAACCTTGGAGAAACACAGGATACAGTCCCAAATGCTGTATGTATTATGTTCCTAGTAACGTGACAGAAAAGCAAAAAGCACCTTTAACCAGCAGTGGCCAGAGATGTATGCTGATGACTAGTGACAGCCTTGACCACTCCTCTTGGCTGAAAAGACTGCTCTCTTCAACCAGTTGGTCACTTGCTTGTTATATCTATTAACTTATTCTGTTTTGTTTCCCTTCCTTTTTCCTTTCATCTAACTTTCATTGTCTCTTTTCCTTTTGTATTGTACCCTCTGACTCTTTTACCATGTCATTTTCCCCTGCCCTGTTCCAAGATTTTTTTGATTCTCCTTTCTTTCTCTCCCTATACATTAGCAGTCAGAAATATACAGAAAATGTCAGATAACGGTGAAACAAGGTGTAGTTAAAAATCTTCATTCAGGCTACTGCATGACCTCTTAGGCTGTTTCGTAATGATGTTATTTCCTTGGTGGCCCAACATGCTCAATATTCTGCTATCTTACTTACATTTGTTCATTAATTTTGACTGGCTGAGTTGGAATTAATAGGATATTTTATTATTACAATAAGGGAAAAGCTTGTTACAGGTAACAGATTTGAGATTTAACAGATTTATATGCAGTACATAAAACATCTTGTCTTTGAGCCTTCCTCTTGGGAGTTGTCACATTTAACTCCTATATTTAGAAAACAAGGCAATTTTAGATTTGCCTCTCTTGAATTTTTACTACAGTTAATGAAGAATTTGAACCTTCCTTTCAGTGAAGACCATACAGATAAGCATTAGCTGATTAATTTTGTCTTGACCTTAGATGATAAACATGGTCTTGCAAATTACCTCTTTCCCTCTGTCCCATTATTAATTTCTGTGATTAAAATACTATAGATACAGACTTATCTGCTGCTCCTGTTGTTCATATAGTTAATCTTTGGATCAGAAATTGATGTGTAGTTAATTAGAATACAGATGCAGAGCATATATTTTTCAGATTGAAAAAATGATGTTTTTTTTCCAGAGGGCTTTTCTTTTCTCCCTGTCTCCTGTTTTTATAGTTTTGATTGAAATCTAGAGAAAACAGATAATAGTGTGATCTAGAAGCGAGTCATTATAATGCGATGGCACAATGTCTGTGAAAAACACAGTGGTTACTGTTGAAGAGCAGTTGATAAATGCTTGTTCTCTTGGCAAAACTGTTTTAACCAAGCATAAGTAATGCTCTTTGTTTTTCCAGAATGCCATAATGGCGTTCTGATTCTCATCTAGCCAAGGTGTATCTTTCTCCTTCCCCTTCTTTGTTAACATAAATGTCAACATAGAAACAAACCACTGGGTCCCGTGCAGTTGATAAGCTGTGTTCTCATAATGAAAATATCTCATTTTGCTTGTTTTAGACATGACCAGTGCTTCTGTAATATTCACAAGAATAATTCCCAATTAGTCCAAATAGTTTATGCTTTAGCAGAACTGTAAGTTCTCTATGGATTCTTCAAAGCTTTCTACCACTGTACTTTATTACCTTTTTGCATGGTAATTTTTTCTGCGAATTGCTTGTTTGTCAATGGCGTTATGTTAGCAAACTTCTAGATGTGCAAGTTCTAGATTTCTGTGCAGCCTACAGAAATGGAACAGGAAAAACGATGATTCGGCAAACTCTCTCTTTTGTACGATGCAACCCCCAAACATCACAAATTAAAAGTTAGTTTGCCTGTGATTATTAAAGCTTAGGCATTAAGACTGCTAGTTTGTGTAATTTCTAGTATCTGTGTCTGCTGCAATGAGCTGAAATGTTTGATTTCTATATGGTGCTGTTTAGCCTATGCCACAGCTCGGGTCTCCCAGAAAAAATTGCATTAGTCTGGTCCTGCAGCACCGTAGCTGATGTCTGGTAAACTGGTTCATTGAAATATTTGAACCATGGGCTCTGGAGGTGAAAGACTAAGGTAATACTTAACTTTGAACAATCTGTAGACAGACTTCTGTTAAAGCAAAACAACCTCTCCCTGTCAACTGTCTGAAACAGCTGTAAGAAACAGGATTCTAAGGTAATTTACTTCTGCCTCATTGCTTTTGCGTTCCATTGACCATCAGGTTGTTTAGCACCTTTATGCTGTTCTAGATTAACTTGCTGCATAATGGTAAATAATCTAAATTTATAATTTTATAGACTACATGTATCTACACAGTTGCTATGAAATGTCTTTAAATGAGGACAGTGTAAGTGTAGAAACAATTGAACTGTCTCTAAAACTGAGAATCCCAGTGAGAGAAAAAATATAAGACTTCAAAATAAATTAATCATTAATAAAATAAAAATTTCATAACTAGATCACACAGGTATTACTAGATCACACAGGTAACAATGATCATAAGCTTATTTAAATTAATATCTATGTCTCTTCAGTTTCATATATTCACACGAGGGCAATATTAAAGGATTGTTTAATTATCCATTCTTTAAGTCTTCTGAGATTCAGGAAAAAATCACACTGATGAATAAAAAGAGAAAAAGATTATAACTGTCAATAATTTGTATAATTCAATTTTATAACAGCATGTGACTCAATTATTGGGGAGGTTAATAGAGAAAATGTAGATTGTCTTCCCTGAAAAATAGATTTAGAATACCGTGGGTGGTCTGTTCCACAGAAAATTATAAGAACATCTCTGTAGTTAACACTATGCATTTTTCAACAAAAATCAAGACAGTTCTGGACAGTTGGTTGTGAAAACAGGCCATGGAATTTAATTGGGATTTCCAGTCATAATCTTCCAGCAGTGCCTCTCCGTTAATATGGTAATATTAGTAAATGCCAAGTCTCTGAATCTAGCTCTGTGTGTTAATGTGGGATCTTAATAATGAACAGCCTAATCCAGTCCTCCTAGTGCAAGGCCACTGGAAGTCTCTGAAATATAATTACATACTTAGAAATAATTCAGTGGGGGAAAAGCATAGTGTTTTTTCAAAAGAATTTTCAAAAATAATGTTTTCAAGTCTCTTCCTTTAATGTTTTCTCTTTGCAAATGATCTAACATGTTCCCCTCATGATCCCCACCACTCAAAGTGCTTTGTGACTCATTAGTTACAACCAACTAATAAAACCCAGAAGTGGATTTTAATGCTTTATATTTGAAAATAATTGGTCAACACAATTTAAAATTCTAACATATACATTTGAGAGAAAGGTGATTGCCAGTTAAAACCTCCTACTAATCAAAAGAGACTACATTGCTGCAATGAATCCTGGGTTTGATTCAGCTCCAAAATAGTTTTGTGCATTCTGTGTTTAACTGTTAGAGGTTTAAGTTAAAGTCGTAATATTAGTAGTAGAGCTAAGTTATCTGCTGCAAACCATTTGTTTGGGTTTTATGAACAAGTTTTCTAAAATGTTATGATTACCATCTTGAGCTGTCTTTTGAGTAATCTGAAATAATACCTTACTGTAGAGAGGTAATGAATGCATGCACCGAAAATGGTGAATTTGCTTGAAAATTACTCTGCTGTGCTGTTCCAAGCGGGCTTACAGAATGTTGAGGATGATGCCATTTCTAAAGCAAAAAAAAGAAACCCCAAACCGACCCTAGTTTTTTTTTCTACTGGAAGTCAATGCATTTGTTTTTACTGTTGTGGCCCATCCATGAATATGCTATTTTTCTCCATGCTGGGATACTCTTCAATTGTCTGTCTTTAGGACAGAGACAGCAAAACAAAGTCTATTGTATTTGGATGTCTATTAGTTTCAGTATCTTTCTCCTCCTACTGTTCTACTCAACTGTAGTTTATGAATGTATGCATTGCTAGTGTGAAGATCCTCTGTCCTGTTTGAGAAACATTTCTAATATGATGCACTATGAAAGCGTCCCATAACTGAATTTTTGGGACTCTTACATCGTGTTTTCTACTAAAATGTAACTTTTAGGGCTGCCTACTAATTATTTTTTTATATATACTTCAAGAGAATGGAGTTGAGCTACTTTTTACCCATTTGTCCAACAATACTTTCAAATTCCTTTTCCGAGAACTCAGTAGAGCAGTATGTAAGATCTTTAAGCCAACTTTCTTCACCAAAAAAAAGGGAATGCCAATATAAAAGAAGCCAACAGTCTCAGCTGCTTAGGTGCTTGAATGCTGTTCATACAACACATTTTATGTCTGCATCGTGCTTATAATACATAAATGTTAGGTACTTTGGAAGTCTGACCACGAGCTGTGTATGATTTTCCTGTAGGAACTGCTGGAAAGACAATAAAAACTTTTACAGTAGGTCTTTCCCACCCCNGAGTTATGATTACTCTTTGAGTATTTCTTTTGAAATTAATAGTAAATTAACTAACTAATGGTGGACAAGTCAGTAAAAGATTCAACAATGTGTCATATATACCTTGGCTCCATTTTTGTACTTCTGATTATAATGAATGCTTTTTATTGTATCAAGACATTTTTAAAAAAAGGCATTTTATTCCAGTTGTGTTTAGATTACCTTTTAAACCTAGTGTTTTATAGTGATTCTTAATAAAAAATGAGAAGTTAGACTTAGATTCTAATTTAGAGTACAGTTAGCATTATATTTCTTGATAGTCATTAAAGTCATGTAGGTGCATTTTTTTTAATGGAAGAACTTTTCTTTTTTTAAAATTATTTCAATTTCTCTTAAGTGTGGGAAGGAAAGTCAGAGTCAAGATTAATATGTCTGGTAAGGAATAATGCTACTTTTGTTATGTTCTGTCTTTTTTACATACTCTTACTACTCCAAGAATTTCTGAATGTGTTTTGTAAAATGAACTTGAAAGAGACTCAGTGTCAGCGGAGTGTTTCAGAAAGTCAAGTGTTTAACATGCCAGGTATAGCCAAACTTTTCTAAGTTTTATATTGTACTGATGGATTGTCAGACACTTTTCAAAGGTCAGTACACTAGCAGAATACAGATTGAAATACAGATTTTTCATTGTATAAACAAGGATTGATATATAAGCAAGATTAA
>VYZV01028455.1:112925-123904 GCA_013401275.1 Pandion haliaetus | reverse complement strand
AATGTATTTTTTGAAGAGGTGAGCATAGTATATAATCCCTCAGGCTGAATAGCAATTATTTGCTTCACCGTATATTGAACAGAACAAATTTAAGGAGGGCAAGGACTCAAATTTGTTAAATGGAAGCATAAATCTGGAGTAAAGTTATGATTTGGTCTCCTCAAAATTGGTCTTTGAGTGTAATTATATTTAACATTGTTAATAGCTTTGTCATAAAAAATGCTAGTCAGTGTGCTAATGATGAGATGATGACACAGAATTAGAAAAGAAAATGTCCATCTATTCAGCAAAAGACTGACTTAATATACAGAAGTAATCCAGTGATTTTACAAACTGGAGAGACAGAAATGGGATGGATTTCATTAGCATAAAATGCAAGTCATGCACTACAATCACAGCAAATAATATTTTTTGCTAAAGCTTCTAGTCAGTTGTGACAAAGAAAGATCTGGTTCAGTGTGAATCATCTACTGTGAGGAGGACTTTTATGGGACATTGGTGAGATCATATGTAGAATATTGTACAGTTGTGCCTATCATGAGCAATAAAACCTAACTATAGTTGTCAACTTCCTGGAGTTAATTCATGACATAGAGTAAATAGAGGAGAGGAAAGCTTATTTGTGGTAGGAATCTAAAAGAACTTGGCTTTTTTTTCTAGCAAAGACCGAGGGGGACTAAGCCATAATGGGAGGTAAATTACTAGATGACAACTAAGAAACAATGCTGGCGCAATTTCAAATGAGTATATATTAGCTTTAAATAAGTTTAGGCTGTCAAAGCAAAGAACATTTCTAACTGTCAGACCAAAGGGAATAGCTTTTCAAAAAGACTGACATGACAAAATCCAAACCCGAAAGACATGTAAGTATTTTACCTCTTACCATGCAGTTTTAGTAGAGGGATTACACAACACATTTACTGTGGTAGAACAGGACCATATGGCACAGGAGATCCCTTCCAGTCTCATACTATTCTATTGAACTATCCTGTTCTTTCTTTGCTAAGTTCATATCACTAAAGAACATTTTTTTTGTGGTTTCAGTTTCTCTGCATATGAAAAGGAAAACATTTCCCCCCTTATTTTAAATGTAAAGAATTGAAAAGTAAGGCTACAAAGCAATACAAGTGCAGTTCTACTGAAAATGAAAGTCTTCAGTCTGGAGACAAACTGTTAACAAGGTCTTGAATCCTTTAAGAATTCTCANTTTTTTTTGTCTGCTATTTATGGTTGGCTCAGTTAATTCACATACTGCCCAGTACAGCTCTAGATGTTTAGTTATCGTGGAAAACCTTGAAGTTTCAATTTGCATAAACTGCACTATTCAAAGATGTTGTATTTTGTTTGTTGTGTTGGAAAGACTTTGCTGTATGATGCAATTGAGAATGAAGCCTAAAAGGAGCAGGGTCCAAAACCTGGAATACTGATTAAAACTCCATGGGAAGAGCAATACTATTCTGAGAAAGCTGTTAGAAATGAAGTAGTTCTCTGTAGTGTTAAGGAAATGTAATAGCCGAGTTCAAAACACAGAAGTGCTGAATTTTTAGAGGAAAAAGTCCTGTGATGACTGTTTAGATTAAATTACTGCTGCTTAGTTGTATCTTCTTTGAATATAGTTAAAGTGATGCCTGTTGGTGTTATTGGAGGCTTGGGTCCACGGCCATCCTCAAAAATGGAAACTGCCTTCTGCAGAATTTTTGACTAAAGAAGCATGTGGCTTTTATTTACATGCATCTTCTTTTGCAGCTGAAGATAGGTTAACACTAACTGCTTTTGAAACTGTCAGCAAATATTTGTCCCATCTGGTTGTGATAAACTGTAAATAAATGCTAAAAAGAGTGAGAAAACCAAAATGCAATAGAAAAGAAAGAATACTAAATAATATCAGGTAATGCAAAAATACTTAGTAATTATTTGGGGGGAGGGTCTCCTTTTAGTTTCTATTTAAATTAATCATAGTAATTCTAAGAGTTAAGAATGAAGAAAGTAAGACTTAGGTCCTGATGGTGAAAGCTGTTTTGATGCCACCAAACTAATAACCCCAAGAAATACGAAATATTGTGGGACTGCTGCCCTGGGCTCTTTTAAAATGGAACTGAACAAAGCCTTTCAGAATATACCATGGCAAATATTGTTTTTAAAATGGACTAGTGATTTTTCAATGTCTAATGTCTAGGCAGAATTAACACTTCCAGAAAGCGAGAGCTTGGTATAAGAGAACAGAAGCTTGGTTTGCTGGCAAATTACGCCCCTTTTGCAGAGCCTGTAGCCCCAGGTAGCCTGAAGAAGGGTCTATTTCTTGAAGCACTATCTCAGTGTAACAGCTGGGAAAAAACGCATCTGTAAAAAGAACATATCTTGTGGTTAAATTATCAAAAGTAATAGAGGAATCTTCAATGCAACCAAGTTCAAGAGACTTAGGGGTACCCAATACATTTGTTTTATAAATAGGGTGGTGATTTGCCATCACTTCAAACAGAAAAGAGTATATTTTGTAGAAACTGTAACATTCATAAGAAAATATACTAAAAAATTGTATGTTAACAGCTTCATATAATGGAGGACTACCCTCTTCGAATCATCCAGTTTCTCAGGAAATTTATTATTGAGGCTGATTTTCAGAATAGTAGATAGGTTACTTGCCCATCCAGCATTTATCTAGCGTTTGTCTAGCAGAAGACACAGATACGATGTTTCTCCACATGCTCTGTTTTTTCACTTGGGATATCGGCAAGAAAGTTTAAAAACCACCTTAATTATGGTGAATGTAAGAAGATAAGATGTGATTTAATCAGCTGAGAAACGCTAACAAAATACTATCCAAATAATAGTTTTAATTTCTTTTTAAGTATGTACTTGTTCAATTATATTTTGTAAAAATATAAATAAAAATAACACTTGTAGAGATACAGGACTTGCTAAATTAGAGGGGTTTATGTAACAAATTATTTTTTCCCTTTTCAGAGTTGAGCTAATCATTAATGATGTTTCTTACAGTATACTAAATCCCAAAAAATCTTTAGTGGCAGTTGCTGCGTTTATCATTTAGGGTTTGTAATGAAGTGTTAATTTGACATATTTTTTGTGGCTCTGAAAACAAATGCTACAGTTGGAAGACCACGTGGCTGGATAAGATAGCAAGACGGAGCCACTGACAGTTCTGCTCCGTTGGTATTAATGGGTGCACACTAAAAGGCAGTTGGTTTTGTGTTGTTTTACAGGTCAAGGAAGTGCATTCCCCCTACTTTCAATTTCAGATCACCAGCACCCTTCTTTGATCACCCCACTTTGCCTTTCACTCGAAAGACCTGATCAGAGAAATACTCATGCCATGTTCTATTTAGCAAGCAGAAGTGGAGCACATTAACAACCTGATGTTGATTCAGAGGCAAATTGCTGATACAACGGCTGAGATCTGGCAGCTTCCCAGGCCTTCCTGGGAGCTGTCTCCCACACGGAGCAGAAGGGAGCGATTGCTTTGTCACGGCAACATGTGTGAGGTGCGTAAAGACCAGATATGTGTCAGGCACTTGAATGGTGGCAGGCCTCTACATGATTAGATTTAGGTTCTACCTAGATGCTTGTCAGGTTAGATTTAAATCTGTTTTCAGTTTCATCTGTTGATCCTACTCACATGGTTCTGATAAAACTTGACTTAATGCTGTTAACGAAACAATGAAATTGTGAGGAAGAGGGATCAAAAAGTCCAACACTATTAATAAATTTGAAAAAGGAGTTTCTGTGCCAGCTGATAAATATTCTCTGCTTTTATCATGATTGCATTATTCACCTGAGAATAGATCTGCTTTGTCCTTTAAAGGGGCTACTTTCTTTTTAAAAAAAAAAAAAAAAGGCATGGTATTAGGAGCCCTGGAGGCATGCATAGCATGGCTTTGTGCTTTCCCAACCGTTTTGTGTCAGAGGCGCTTAATTGTGGTTGAGATTTTGTAATTAGAGGAAATTTTACATAAATGTATTTTCAGTTTTGCGCTTTTTTCGTCTACAGAGACCACAAAATGAACTTTGTGCTATTTGTGACATGCTGCTCTGGTGGTCTTCTTACGCAAATATCTGTCCATTAGGCAAGTGCTTACTACCCTAAAATGCACTTCACAGAAACAGCTAAAACCCCATTAAAATAGTTTCCTTGAGCCAAAATAAATCTGAAGACCAGCAGCCTAGTGATTCCCATTGCTCTTCCTGAGTCACACACGTTTTCTCTTGCAACCTAAATTGGCTGTAGGTTACAGTAGCTGACCAACTTTCATCTCTTTGCTGAATAAAACTTTTACTTCTTATTACCGTACAGTTTTTATAGGGCAATTGAAAAGAATCCTGGTTTAGGAATTCTTTTCCACCATTCTTACAAAGAGTCAGCTTTTGAATATTAGCTCTACAAGGTAATTGTTATCCAATATTTCTTTTTCATTTACGAGATTGTTATTCACTCATTATTGAGGTAGGCAAAGATAACATTACAATCTGAAGTATTAATACATTGCTCAATATACAGTGAAGTTCAGCCATCCTTGTCAAGAAATCAGTGTTCAGGTTATATACTGGTCATGTATTGTTCATAAGGGTATGGATGTTTAGAAATTTGACTGTTTTCTTAAAGTCTGATTTGTTTACTTAATATTTGATGGAGAGTTAATGCTTTTTTTTTTTTCTTTCCTTTGTTACTCCTTTTTCCTTGGCTACTATCAGCATGTATAAATAGGGCAGGAATTTTGAAAATTCTTACTTCATTGAGTGGGACTTAAGTGATTACAGCATCACCAAAGGCAAATGGAGTCTTAAAATATTCTGGACAGTGGAGGAGGAATTTACAGTGAAGGAGTGGAGGTAGGAAAATACAAATTCAGTAGTATGTTAATACTGTTAAGGTCTCTTCTATCTGTTCCATATTAATGTGATGATTTCAAATTAGAGTAAACAATAGCATCCACAATACTCAGAGGAATAGTGGCTTCTGTTACGAGGGACATCTGGAAGAGGATGATGTATTTAATGTAGAAAAATGAGAAGTGAGAGGAGAATGTGCTTACTTTCTCTTAAATGCATGAACAGGAAGAAAACTATTAAAGCACAGTGCTGGCAGATAAATAAATGGAGAAATTAAGCATGAGTCCATTTAGGTGGAATGTTTTAAAAAGGAATTCTATATTTTAGCTAGTAGAGAGCTAACTTTCTGGAAAAAGGGAGAAATCTTAACACAATGCTTGACAGCTTCTCATAATTATGACTGTGGTTGTTTGGCAGCAAGAAGCTGGATCCATTGACCTCTGCATTCTCAGGTATATTTCTGTTGTTTACTTGCCTCTCTTCCTTTAACCCCTGGCATCTCAATATGCAAAATCTTGTCCTCTGTCTCTGTCTGTCTGTCTACTTTTCTGAGAGAAAAAGCATTTTTCTTTATTTTTCCCCTCAGTCAGCTAGTCTTATCTAGGGTAATGGCAAAAGGAAGGCTACAAACATGAGTAAAAAAACCCGTTCTGCTGAGTGCTCTCATTGAAAATATCAGAACAATTGGGACCAACTTAGAAGTGTGTCTGTTGATGATTTTAGAAGTTCAGGAGAAGTTCTTGGTAGACAGACTGTAGGCAAATATAAATGGTCTTGCAGTGCTCTGTGGGTTCAGCCACAGTGGGTTTGAAAAGAGAATGTGGTGAAGCCTGTGGAGCAGTGGGTCTGTATTCCATATAGGGAGCATCACATTTTATTAATTTTCTTTCATTCTTCATGTCCAAGTCACATTAATTAAAATGGTTAAACTAAAGAGATGAATAGTAGAAATGGATGTAACAAGCTGATACCATGTAAACATCTTGTATTTTAGAAAGGGTCAGTCATTAAGGACTTTGCTGATGAGATAAATAACTGTAAAAAATTATTATGCTACAGCAAGTCCATTATCCAAAACTGAAGCATAGCTATTCCTCTGGGTGATGTATGGCAGCTCTTCAATAACCCATACAAACACTGGACAGTAAAAAGGGATTAAAAGGGCAGGATTGTAACCATATGGTCACCACTGAAGTAGGTATATAAAAGGGAAAAACTGTTTCAGATCAGTGAATAGAATTTTTTTTTTTTTTTACTTCTACTTGCAGAGGTTAATAAGCAAAACTGAAGGAATCCTCAGAGAACCTGTTGTTATAGAAGGATGAATTATTTTACAGAAGTTGAAATTCAAATTTCATCTGTAATAATGCACTTCAGAGTGCACTTGAAAAGGCCTGGGATGGGGTGAACTTTTACAGCTAATTTTGTTCATTGATAACTCTTTTGAGGGTTATTGAATTGTTGCAATTTTCAGAGAGGAAAAGGATGTTTTTAAGTGCCAACACTGTATTATGGCTATGTTCCTTGGAATATTGGAGAGTTTGTAGGAGAGCAGGATCCTATGTGGTCAAGATTTCACGTTCTGCCTTGCTCGTGTTTAGCATACTTCACCTAGTGTGAAATCTGCTGGAAAAATGCTTGGATTCAGAAGTACCTGAGAATTAATATTTTTAGTGGTTTTAGCTAATTTGGGAAGGCAGAAGCAAAGATAGGCCTACTGGGTGTCATATATCAAACAAAGGTCTTTCCACAGTAGTTTCTCTGGGATTGAAAAGAAGAAAATCCTCTGTTTAGGTTCTTTAAATGATGGAGCATGTCGAATAGGCTGCTTGGTGCAGAGAAAGGAGATGGTCTGTGTTTGTGCTCACAACATGAACGAGTGATGCTTCATTCAGTTGCACATGTGTAGGCTTTACAATTTTCTCTCGTTATGTTCAGTAGTTCTGTAACTGTCCTTCCTTTCTTTTATGATGACTTTTTTTTTGCTGGTGAAAGCTATCACTCAACAACCCTGAAGACTCTAATCCTTTCTCTATCTGCAGATTAGGTACACAGTATACAAACGCAATGCAAGTTTTTTGAAACTATCAGTGCACCTCAAGCCTGACGCATTGAAACCTTGTTTATAAACTGAAGAAGCTCCATCTCCACAAACAGTTGACTGCAGAGTTTGCAGGCATTTAAGAGGAAGTATTCTTCATCCCTCTGGTTTTTCTATTCAAGCAGCACTGCAGTGACTGGATGGTTACAGTAGCCTATTCCATATAAATGAGGAAACCAAGAGGTAAACAGTTGATTGATAGCCTAGAGCTCTTCAGTGTGTTGATTATATTATTCTAACACTACTCTACTGTGTTAGATAATTTGCACTGTTCTTTTGAGGGCCGAATTTTAACTAAGTTTCACTTTGGGGCTTTCACTGAGTCTTTTGTGGACTTTATTGGTTTAAACAACACACACGCATACACACATCCTTGCCCCTAGCAAATTTGTGCTCTGCACAACCATTCAAAATTTTGAAACTGGTTCAGATAAAAACCATGTCTCTTGTTTGTATACAATATTTATATATCTGTTGTATTGGTTTGCATTTGGTATTTGAATTTGTAGCTTACATTATCTGAGTTCAAACAGGAAAATCATGGTTTCTGGCGTGTGTTGCCAGTTATTTACAGATGCCAAAAGATCACTGGTAAAGTCCTGTTACAATGTAAGTCATAGTGGCTGGCTGCTGCATTTCAATTAATTTTGTAGTTACTTTGCTTACCAAGTTAAGAAGATTAATGATTACAAAGCCAGTCTTGGCCCAGTGTAGAAAGAACTATGCTGGAAGGTGTTTCAGCCAGCTTTTTTTTTAGCCTTTGCTGAACGAGCTGAGTTTGGACTTAAATTCTTTGTACAAATTCTGGCATAATTTATTAAGTCGCTGTGACTTTAAGATGTTCAAATTGGGAAAAACAATGTACAAAAATCAAGTTTATTGTTCTAACTCTGGAATGCACTTTTAGACTTTTAAAACAGTTTATACATGGAGTAGTGCTTTCTTTCCTGCATTAATTCTGTAGAGAGAGAGGGAAAGGCCTTGCAGGTTAATAATAATAAAACCACAACATTCAATTCCTTTATAAAAAAGGACATCAGTACAGCACGAATAGTCTGTAGAGCAAATAATCTAACAGGCCATACAATATGTCTAGGGAAAAAGAATACGTTTCTAAAGGAAAAATATTTTCAGTGGAATTCGTGTTACCCGAAGACAAACTGCAATAAGCAATGAAAGAAAGCAACACTAAGTTTTAATTACAAACTCTTTAATCCGCAAGGAAAGTTCTTCTAGAATTGGGTCAGAATATTGGAACAGTGACTGTGTGTGTCTGTGTTTGTGCAGAAGATAAAAGCACAAACACAGATGCAGTTCCTGGGGGGACAGAGAGACTTTGTGGCCCCACTGAGGCGCGCAGGCTGCACTGAGGGGTACCAATGGGTGGGTGAATCATCTCTCCTGCTGCTCTCCAGCAGCGGGTCTTTACTGGAAAACTTTTCAGGGTATTGGGGACTTTTTACGGTGCTCTGTGTTGTTCACTCTGCTGGTGTCCAACTCCAGCACTGACATGACGCTGAGACCCCTCCTAATTAAAAATTTCCCCAAACCAGAAAACTAGTCTTTGATGGTAGGTTGTTGTTTGGGCTTTCTTGCTTTGCTGTTGTTTTATTCTCTGCACCACATCAAAGTTAGCGTGGCTTTCTGTGTTCGGTATTAAAGGACCTCATACAACATTTGTTTCTGAAAGGGAAAATCACTGCTCTGAGTTTTTGAGTTGGTGGTGCATTGCTCCTGAAAGACAGTCTTCTACAAAAAGCAGTCCAGGTACTCAGGTTACTTGGTTGTACGTGTTTCTGCTAGAATCAAGAATAGGATATATTGAATAACATAATAGGTAATGCACTTAGCGGTACATAGTTACTGCATTGCCTCTGTGATCAATTTGCAACATTTTACATTTAAAGTATTATGTAAAGATAATAAGGTAGCTAAACATCATTGTTCTTTTCATTTTCAGATAGGGTGGTTGAGGTGCTGTGATGCAGAGCTACTTGACAAGAGTTTACACAGGGAATGAATAGCATGTTTGCTGCTAATACTCTAGTATAAAATGACCAAACCCATTCATGTCCTTTAAAAAAATATATTTGTTTGTATGTCCATCTAAGAGTAAGTTAAAAATCAAGCACAACATCTTAGGTAGCTTGCTCAGATTGAACTGCATCAAAGATACTGGAAAAATAGTGACTAATATTTTGGGTAAATACATACATAACTTTTAAAGAGATATAGTTTTTTAAAGTTTCTTTTACAACTACAGTAAATTAACACAGCCTATGGGAGGAAAACCAGTTGGTTTAGGACTTTTCCATAACTGTAAAAAAACCCCACAGTTTTTAGGTAAGGTAGTTGGATTGCCTAAAGATTGATGGCTGTGTGCATATTTTACCATACTTTTTGAATGAGGGTATCACTGTCTTTATTGTCTTCTATCCAATCCATGTATCCATTTCAAAGGTAAGACAGATTATTACTAAATCTATTTTTTCATCTCTCTAATTTTAAATTTTAGGAATTATTCTAGCACAGTAAAAAGTATGAAAGTATCTCATACCTGCTCTGACTATTAAAAAAATGTCACATTTTAAGTGTAATGTACTAAAGAAGTTTTTACAGATAGAGTATGTATGATGCACAGTATAGTGAGCCTGTGGGAACAACTTATTATTGTGTCATCTGGTCTTTCTGTAACCCTATTTTCTTGTAGATATTTACCTAGGAGCTGGTAGAAAAACCCTTGACTTTCTTATCAATATGATAGGATTAATGGCATACCTGCTGAAATTAAGGGAAAAGTGGGGGATGGAGAGGAAGAAGTAGGAGACAAAAAGATGTTGAATGACTTGGACAAACTAGCTCTTCTAAGATATTGAAAAAAATAAAAAAAGAAAGAAGATTCTTATGTAGCAAACTAAATTAAACCTAAACTAATTTTTTTTTCATTCTTTGCACCATACTTAATGTAAGGACGTAGGCTGCATGGCTGAACAGTGATATTGTTAGGAGTTCTCCAGTATTTATTGTCTTCAGATTAGCAACATTTAACTCTTCAAGCTCTTAAACTGTCACAAAATAGGAGAATATTAATTGTATTTCTTGTATTAGTTATAATCCATCTTCATCTGTCTTTGCCGCATGATTAAATTGAAATATTAGTCCTTGTGGTTACAGTCAAATACATCTTCAGTCTGGTTGCACTCAATTTTGAACAGTGATACATACCAGATCAGTTTACCAGCTAATGCTTGTAAAATCTGTCACATGACAAGTATCAGTACAATATTAATCTATTCCTGCTAATTATAAAACTATGTCTGGCTAATTATAATGCAGAGTAAGATTCTGATGACTTAATTTGTCAAGGACACATTTTTTAACCAGAACTTTGCCAGTGAAATCTATAACTTTTAACAGATAACTCTTGTAGGAAGTCCTTCCAGTCTCTAAACCCAAAAGAAATTATGTTGGTACGTTCATAATGATTTCTATTTATTTGTATCACTGGATAAGATGGGCAGAAATTGTAGGAAAGAAGTGGTGTGTGTAGTGCCAGCTTGCTGCTTTTTGAGAGTTTGCAGTGAAATCTTGATTTAGCCTAAATCTGGCTTCCAGCTGCCTTTTCCAGATGGGCATGAGTCTCCCACAGATCCTGTTATATCTGCCAGACTCCTGACAATGTCTCACATAATCCTGGAGTATGTCAAATAACATTAGACGTTTATATTTAAGCAACAGATTGAGCCCTGTATGTTTAAATACCAAGACTGTACGTCAGTTGAGCTTCACTGAGGGACAGTAAGAAGCTCTATGGAAAAGTAAAATATTTCTGAGCTGGGATCAGAACAAATTCCGTAGGTTTGTCCAATATGGATCAGGATTTAACTGCAGGCCATCAAAGGGGAACCTAGTATGAGTTCTGCAGATGGAATTCATTTTGTCTAAACTCAGATCAAATCCAGTATTCATCTGGAATAAGGATACATCTGCTTTTATGTATGCCTAGTAATGTTTCCTAGTGATTCTACATAAA
>VYZV01028455.1:77042-106879 GCA_013401275.1 Pandion haliaetus | reverse complement strand
GTTTGAAGGTTCACATTCTTCCTTCAATGTGATTTAAGATCTGTGAGATCAGCCACCAGCAATGATAAAAATTGGTGATGACTTTTTCTTTTTCCAGGTGGGCATATTCTACAGGAAAGCCCTGTGAATGGAGTTATGGAACCCAAACATTGTTGTATCCCTCTCAAAAAAGAAAATAACACCTTAAGAAGGTAAAGAGGAGCATATATGTAGAATCAGGCAGTTTCGAGTCACCGAGATAAAATATTATTGTGCCTTCCCTTTGTGTATTCTATGATAGTGTTAATTTTCCTAATAGGTAGCTTGACAGATTTAAAATACTAAAAATAGGCAATTCTTTCCTCTCCCTTAGCCTATTTTCTGTGGCTTTAACCAAAATTATAAAAAATACCCTATATTTCAGACTCAACCCTGTCTTTTCTATGAAAAATGTAGACAACCTTTAAATTTTCATTTCCTCTATGTAATTGCACACAAACCAGCACTTTTTCACATATTTTCTTCATGCTTTTAGTATAGGACATGGAATATAAGGTTGAAACAATTAAAATCTTGCTGCCTCTTATTTTGTCACTAAAATTTTTATTACCAACTTCTCTGACAACTTCGTAACAATCATCTAGTGAGCAAAGGTCAACAGAAAACCTTGGGTTGTGTGGAGGGACTGGAAAGTGGAAAGCATCCAACAGTAAAAAGTTGTGAATCTGGTATTTCTTTTGCTAAACATCATCTCTGCTGTTGTTTACAGTCTCCTGTAATCAGTATTGTTTCTTCTAATGTTCACATTGGAGATCTAAGCCACTAGAGAATGAAAAATAGGGTTAGGGATAAAGAAAAAGCATGCAATATATATTGGAAAAGGTCTAAAATATAGGTCATGAGATTTCAAGCTGAAATGTAGGAAATGCTCTCCAAGAAGTCTGGCCAACCTGCCAAGAGGCATGCTGAACGTGAATGTATTATAGAGTATGACTTAGAGATGCAAGCTGCATTTTAAACTTAGCAGATGGTGGAAAGAAAATCTAGAAATAGGCTACCTGTTTTTGTTAAAGGTCTTTATCTAATATGATTCTGTTATAATTGTTTTAAAAAAATTCAATTTCTATCATAGATCTTGCAATACATAGAAAAGAGCATTGTAAAGACAGTATTTCAATTATTTTTTTCCCCTGGATTTGCAGACTTATCATAACTCGGTATTGATTATTGGTCTCTGTTCCATTACACTCAGTTATTACAGTTCTCTCTGGAGCTCTTCTACTTCGTTATCTGAAAGTTATTTTTCTAACAAACTTATAAATACAGCTTTACAGAGAGTTAAATTATTATTTTAGCCCTAGGTTAACTACTGAGCAAAACATAGCAATAATATGAATGTTTTCTTACTGTTTTCTTTTGAATGAAGTGGTATATATGTCATAAATTTATCAAGCTAAGTTGGCACTGGTTAGCTGCATCTTATAAGCCTTATACTGCTAATAACTAGGGGGGATTGTCCTTGTAGATCATTTTTTAGAGAGAAGGGATCTGAAACCTATTTGCACATTAACCCTAAAAGTCCTGCCTGAGTGTGTATCTGGTATTCTTTATTTTGCTAAAGAATTTTTTTCTTTTATGGGAAAAACCCCATTGTAGCATATCAGGTAAAATAGAAACTCTAGCAGCGGTTCTTTGGACATTACATATGTTGCAGATGTGTGATTCTGGAGGGGTTCAGCAACCCAGCTGAAATGGGCAGCAGGTGTTTGAAATTTGGCTGCTCTGTCATTTCCTGCTGTTTAATCTGTTGGGTTTAGTGTCAAAAGGAATTACAAGATAGACCAATCACCTGAGTGACATTAAGAAAATGTGTTCTTTTTGTTGCTCTGCCTGACAGTTTAGCAGGTGAATTGTGGCAAACATTATTGCATCGACTCGAGTAAGCATTAGGGTCACTGGAGGGTCAAGTTTTCCTTCTTTGACTGAATGTGCTATATTGCTTTCTGAACCCTCCAAATGGCCTAACACCTCCCTCACTTATCTCTTCCAATAAAGCATCTTTGACATAAAATGCAATCTCTGCTTCTTTCTCAAAGGACACACTAGAGATGCAATGGAGTACGTGCCTGTCATTCTGTTGAATTGCCCTGTTTGTGAAGAAGATGATGATGTCCTTAATGGCTTCAATAATCTACTTCTCCTCACTCTCCCTGGGAAAACAATTTGGGATTATTCTGCTCTGGAAGAGAGCAGAAACAGCTCGAGCTTGAAACAGCTCTAAGTTGTTGGGGTTTAGCTGCATAAATCCTATAGAAACAAAATGCATGCTGATACCTTTAGCTTTACTGAATCTGCAAAACTGGATGTGGAGGCAGCAGCTCAAGTACATCTTGACTTTAGGACTTTTATTACATTTGAAGCAAATGTAAACAGAATATTATCAAGAAGATTGGTGTGTGAGAGAATGATGTTGAGAAAATTCAGTATAGGGCTTTACGTGGTCTAATAACTTCATTTTAGATGATATATGGTAGTATAATGTTACATAGTGTGTAGTAGTATAGTAATTTTTTCTGATCCTATTATCTCCAGTTTACCCAACAAATGAAAGATTAGGAAAAAGGTAAATGAACTTCCACCAGAGCTTTAACGCATAGCAAGTGTAAGGCTAGTTGGCAAGTTGCAGAAATGGGAGTTGAAAAGGTAAAGCTTCCATTTTTGACTCTGCCATAAATCAAATTCACTTCACTGCTTCATCATACCTGGCATTGGTCAACTCACTTAGCCTTCTACTTCCTCCATTTTTCCATTTATCTCACTGATTAAGGATCTCAATTTTCATACAATAGCACAGACAGTCACTGACAGTGATAACTTTTGAGGCTACCTATTATTTCACAAGCATGTGAGAAATCATGTATTTACAGTTGGTGTATATTGACACACAGTTCAACAGAAAATGAAAAGCTAACTAGTCAACACAGATGTAATATATTTATGAAAATATATCTTCATGAACTTGATAGTCTCAATTGCTAAAGCATATTGAGAAGCCCAAGTAGGACATATCCTGCCTCAGAATTTAGATGTGGGAGAGGTTTATGGAGAAACTGATATGGTTCCACTTCTTGAAGGAGGAGGGGATTTTGGAGAGATCACAGGTTTTAAGCCATGAATTTCAAGGAAAAGTACAGCACTCTCGATGAGTACATCACCAGAAGATTTTGATTTTTGATCTCCATGAACATTTGAAAGAGGTAATTTGCAGTAAAAAGTCCCTTCTATCTGAGATGTATAAAACATACAACATAGTTGCCATGGATCTCATGTTGCACTACTGAGAATCCTCTAGTTACAAGCTGTTATATTCAACCCCTTTATATTTACTAAATCATATACTGAAATAAAAAATAGATTGCTGCATTTCCTAATTTTCACTTTCCTCTGAAAAAAATGCCTATGTTCAATAAATGTTCAGGGCTCATAATTTATTTTTGTTAATGGCATGGAATGTGACAATAAAATGCTGAGAATCCTGTTTCTGGTTACATTACAGTTCTTTTTCTCTGTAATAATTTCCAATCTAATAAACTTTTCTAACATTGCTGGTAATACCCTTTTAGCTATCTTTCATCTTTTTGTGTCTTTGTAATAGTTTCTGATCCCCCTGTCATCAGAGTGCATGCCATCCTTAGCAGCAGCATTTCAACACCTCTGTCCAATGTAGTATCTCATCTTGCTTGTATTTATCAAAAGTGAAAATTGTTAAGAAATGCTAGCAGTTTTTGCTGTCTCTTTTAGAGGCATTACGTGCTCCATGGAGACTAGCTCAGAGGTGGAAACGAAATGTTCAAGGTTTTGCTGCTATTCTTAGAAAGTTTTCTTCTTCAAAGCATGTCAGCAGGAAGTTATGCAACTCATGTTTTGAAATGTATTAAGATGTTGTCAGTAATGATGCCATGTTATATATATATGTTATTGTCCACCAAAAATCAGTAAATAATACTATTCAAAGTTAAAAATGAAAGACATGAATAAAAAATGCACAGTCATGGAAAATCTATGGTAAAAAACCAACGCATGGAAAAGGTAGTAAAATGTGCTTTACTTGTTCTATGAAACGTGTCTATTTTCAAGTGTATTCAATTTCAAAGACAAAACAGTGAATAATAATATACAGAATCAATACCTTGTTGTTGTGTGCTAAAAATAGGTGTTTACTGAATCGTCATTTAACTATAGTGAAAGAAAAGCAACTTTTACTTCTCTGAGAATACCTTCATAGGAAACAGCCTGTCAACATGAACGTGACTGGACTGGACATGGACACATGCACTTTTCATGGCAGCTAAAGAGGCCTTCTTTGCAATGCTTGACTTTCAGTTGTGAATGACAGTGTGTTGGCATGGACACTGAAAGACGTGGTCTGACATGCTACATTTGTCATCCTTGTTCTAATGTTTCTCTATGACAATATGAGTGTTAAGGAAAGAGTGTTTCTAAGTATAAAAAAAATAATATATGGTAACACATTTTCCTGGATTCTGTGACAGAAGTTGATAGTTTCCAAACAAATGTATCCCATAAATGAAAGTAACCCATTGCTTTAAATAGTACATATATCTGCTTAGAAAATACAAGTAGTCATAAAAGAATCATAACAATACAGTACCTTTTATGTCCTCTAGCTGGAACTGTTTGCTCTGTGGGAAGGTTTTAAGGTTGCTCAACACTGAACAATGTTAGTAATGATACAGTACTAGGCCTAAGGCCTATTTTTGGAACTAAGAATAGTACAAGGAAAGCTTGTGGTTCACCTGAGGGTTCTGCAAGTTAAACTATTTGCTATTCTTCTTTATTTCACTGAACATGCTAAATGACAGAGTGTATACTAGGGAAAATAAATACTACCTCCTTCATAGTCTCAGTGGCTAATCTGATAGAGATTAAAGATGAGCATCATTGTATTGGGTTTGCATGGCAATGTTTTTGTAGCAGGGGGGCTATAGGGGTTACTTCTTTGAGAAGCTGCTAGAAGTTTCCCCCATGTCCGACAGTGCTGCAGGCCAAAGCTGAGCCAATCAGCGGTAGGGGTAGTGACTCTGTGATAACATATTTAAGAAGGGGGGAAAAAAACCCTGCTGCAGAACAGCAGCCAGAGAGAGAGAGAGTGAGAATATGTGAGAGAAACAACCCTGCAGACCCCCAGGTCAGTGAAGGAGGGGGAGGAGGTGCTCCAGGCACCAGAGCAGAGATTCCCCTGCAGCCCATGGTGGGGCAGGCTGTCGCCCTGCAGCCAGGGGTGGACCCCACGCCGGAGCAGGTGGATGCGTGAAGGAGGCTGTGACCCCGTGGGAAGCCCACACTGGAGCAGACTCCTGGTAGGACCTGTGGCACTGTGGAGAGAGGAGCCCAGGCTGGAGCAAGTTTTCTGGCAGGACTTGTGATCCCGCAGGGGACCCACGCTGGAGCAGTCTGTGCCTGAAGGACTGCAGCCCATGGAAAGGACTCCCATTGGAGAAGTTGGTGAAGGACTGTCTCGGGTGGGAGGGACCCCACGGAGGAGCAGGGGACGAGTGAGGAATCCTCCCCCTGAGGAGGAAAGGAGCGACAGAGACGTGATGAACTGACCTCATCCCCATTCCCCATCCCCCTGCACCGCTGGGGGGAGGAGGTAGAGAAAATTGGGAGTGAAGTTGAGCCGGGAAGGAGGGAGGAGTGGGGGGAAGATGTGTTAAGATTTGGGTTTTTATTTCTCCTTACCCTACTCTGATTTGATTGGCAACAAATTCAATTAATTCCCGGAGCTGAGACTGTTTTGCTCGTGATGGTAATTGGTGAGTGATCTCTCCCTGTCCTTATGTCGACCCATGAGCCTTTTGTTACATTTTTTCCCCCGTCCTGATGAGGAGGGGAGTGATAGAGCAGCCTGGTGGGCATCTGGCATCCAGCCAGGGTCAACCCATCACAATCATTTAGAGTTTACAAATAGATAAAGACGATGCGACCACCTTTCCACCCATGTCTTCCTATTACTGTACACAGGTGTGTGAATACTCAAGGTTGCTCTAAATAATGACTGTTTTGTAGTTATTCCACTAGCACATCCTAACTCATCACACTACAGGAAACCTTGATGATGAAGGATGGTCCCTCACAACAAATCATAGCGAGGAGGCTAGACCAAACACTAAGATTTGAGCTTCCACAAGTCACTACTCTAAACAGCAATTGAAATTCTTCAGGGGCCTATGCCTGACAACCTAATGTTCAAAAAAGAAGATGAATGAAAAGATAGATAATTGCATGTAAGACATTTGACATTTTAATTTACTTAGAATTCTAACTGCAGTTATTTGGAAAGATCACAGTTTTTTTCTTTGCAAGGGGCCACTTCTAGTGCAGGAGGCAGCTCAGTAAAAAAATGGAATTCTCTGCTGCTCTGCAGATAACATATCTCTGCCTACTTTGCCCTCTGATATTGATAAAACCATACATTTTACCAAGAAAAGGGGCTATACTAGCTTTGTATCACAACATTTGTTAGCTTTGCTGAAGGTTGAATTTGGATTTGGATTGGTTTTGGTTTCTACAGCCAATCTGATTCTCATGTTATCTTCTGGATATATTTGGAGGTCTGGACCTCCCTAGAGTAACCCAAAATGCAAATACAAATTGACATAACCCTTCCCCTTCCTGTTCTAAAACTGATTGAATCATTCAGAGTCTGAACTGGTATCTTTATTTATATATTTATATATCTTTATTGATATCTTTATATCTTTATTTATTATGTGTATCTTTATGTATATGTCTTAACATAGCAGATTCTTCTACCCCTTGAGGGATTGACTGGACTTTCCTGTTGTGTTCTGCTCTACACAAGCTAGTGTTACATTGCTCTCAGAGTGGGAGCCCCTTTGGCATGGTGCTGGTTTTGCTGCATGTTACATTTCACCCTGCGTAAAGTGTTATTCTGAGATAGGAGCATGTGAGCATCTAGCTGTTAACAAGGGACGTGAACTTTCTCAGTGACAGTTCAGTCATAGGGGTGGGTTTCACCCTGACAGCTTTTGAAAGGTAGTATTACTGCTCTTCATTATTATGCAGGTATTAATGTAGTTGTTACTTGTGGAGGAAACTATGTTTCTTTCTTCTTGTTGTAATGCAATCAATTACTTAGCAGGGATATTACAGAATATAAATCAATAGCACTAGTGCAACAATGCAAGTGCATCTTTTTCCTGAGAAATGGAGAATGGCAAGGTTAGCAGGGAAGGATACAGGCAATCACATCTCACATATCTCACTGAATGTTGTATGCAAGAGCTGCATTTAATGCTTCTGCCCATGTGTCATAAATGCGGATTGTTGCATTGTACTTAGTAAATCCAAAGATGAAATAAAGCTGGGAAATGCAGTAAGAAATCCTGAATTTCTTATACTATTTTCAGAGGGTGAAGAAGTGAAGACATACTTAAAAGCCCTATTTTTTGGAGGGAATAGATTGTTAAAAGAAATGGACACATTTTAGAATTAGTAGTATGACTATGTCAAAATGAGGGGCCTTGTTTAACAGAGTAGAGGAATGTGGAATGAGAGGAGAAAATCTGCACTGCTGAACTTTCCAAATTTCACTTTCTGTCTGCGACTGCTGAAAATGAGATATAGTCAGGCAAAAATTACCATTTAAATAACATTTTAAACATCAGAAAAAATTAGTCTGATGCATAAAAAAATTCAAAAGGATACCAGAAGGTCCTCCAGCCTGTCTCTGGGCAACTCTATTCTCCTTCTCTAGAAAAGAACACCTGTACTATTTAAGTCCTGAAACATGGTCACCTAACTGGAATTTAGAAAATTAGCAATGCAGATTAGGCTACATGTTCCAGTGCTTACTTGCAGAAATTCTCCCAAAGTGTGTCACCTTTGTGGCAATTACATAATATTTCTTTTTGAGTGACCCAGAATGCTTACTGAGAATAGTTTAATCTCTTAGTAATGGTCTTTTACATTCCTCAGTCATGTCTCCTCTAAACTGAACAATGGGTATTCTTTTCATTTACTGTCACAGAGTATGGATTCTAGATCAATGATTGCTGTTCTTAAGTCTCTCAAACTGATCAACATCTTTCTAGTAGTGTGGCTCCCTATTACAGAGATAATTCTGAGCTGAAGCCTCACCAGGACAGGTTAGAGTAAAAATAAAATTTCCTCGTTTCACAGCTAATTTGTAGTCTATACATTGAGGTTTCATAATTACTTTTTTCGTTAAGGCTGCTGATTTTGACTTGGGTTCACTTTCTGAACCACGATATCCCCTTTGTTGCTGATCTTTACAAGTCAGTCCTTTCTGAGAAGACTTCAGTTCAGACTGAATTATTTAACTGTGGCGAATATTATGTGTTATCTGTTGGTACCTGTTGATAAGATTAGGTTTTATGCTCAGAAATGTGATGAAAGACTTAACAGTTCTTCTGCATGTGAGAGTTGAAGCGTACTATCCATTAAGTATTTCAGTTACCAGGAACCATTTTACTTAAAGTGGCACATTGCTGCTACGACTGCTTTTTTTGTGCTAAGCCCTTTAGAGGCAGTCAGCTAAGGCACATTCTCTTCCATCACTTCATTTGACATAACTTCACTCACTGACTCGTGTATATGTTTCCTAGAACGTGCTGAGAATATCTGGTAGTGTACCAACCTGCCTGCAGCTTTTTGTAACATGTCTTGTCTTTTTTGGTTGGCTTAATCTCATCATTGTCATTCACGCAGTATGTCAGCAAATGGATATGAAGAAGTTCAAGCCCTTTTTCTTTGAAACCCATTGACTTTTAGTCTCCTCAAATAACACTACCACAACAATAAACTAAACCCTGTTTGGAATGAGAGCTTCAGGTTATTGGCCACCTATACCAAAGACATTAGTTTTTGTTTTAGCTCTGTCAGCTAGCCTGTGGAAAAGTGTAATCACTATATATACACACAATTGGATTTCACTAACTTATGCTTGTGATTACATTTTTTTATCTTTATATTCCTGTTCTTTGGGGAATAAGCTGCTTTTCCTCTGGTTGGAAACTCTCATGTATGTAATTTAGGTCACCTGTATATCAACAATAAATAACAGGAGACATTCTGAGTTTTAGGATAAGGTTGCTCATTCACTTTACTTTGTGTGTTTTTGTGAATAGATTATTCTCCTAACATGGCATTTTAGAGATTTATCAAACCTGTGTTGAATTTGGTAAACTACAACAGTTTTGAGAAGTTATATTTCCTTTATTATTTTCAAAATTGGAACATCTTGATTTTTGCACATTTTACTTTGATTTTTTTTCTTATTTTTATTCATTGATATTTATTTTCAGGAATAAGAACACTCCAATATGAAAAAGTGGGGGGTTTCTCCATTTCAGTGAAATTCATATTCACTCAGAGATATTTTTTTCCATGTTAGTTGTTTTGTCAGTTCTACATCAAACCAAACAAATCAATATATACAGACTAATTCCTAAAACCATCACTGAATCATGTTTGTAATTGGTTTTTTTACATACATATTGACGTAAGTAAGAAGCATTAGGTATTTAGAACTTGTGAAAGTCCAGATAGTTTTGATGCTAAGGACCTTGAGTAACCATATGTGGGTAAATAAACAAAAGTGTGTTGATTTTCAGTGCTTCTACACAACAAATATTCCAAATGACTAGAGTAAAAAGACCAAGGTGCCACCCAGAACTTCTAGAATAGTTGCTACCTTTGGTTATTTGTTTACTAATTTAAATGCTTAAATGTATGTTCACAAGAAAAATACAGATTTTTCATAGTAAGTATTAGGGTTGTCATATTTTCATTTTTTACTTCTCAAGCTCCTGCAGAATTGTATTCAATTTTTAAAAATGGCGAGAGAACAAAAATAGCTTACTGTTCTGTTAAAGAAACTTTAATTATAGTGCTTGCAGGTGGAAGAGAGACAGTAGGTCATGTCTTTATTAAAACATACCTAATTAAGTAGTGTAGATAAAGCTTTCCCTTCTTACAGTGTGCCTCCTTTTTGATAGAAATCTGACAGCTGATTGGGCTGGAGTTAAAGAGTAAGTTTCAGGTCAACCAGTGCACTCAGATGTTGCTTTCCCATTGAAGTCACACTCAACCAAGGCAACAGGAGTCAGTTTTAATGAGGCTCGTGCTGCCCAAGAAGGAGATAGATCATAAATTAGTCATACAAGGAAAAGGAGACATAAAGGGATATACAGAGGAGATAAAACAGATTTGGCAGGCAAAGAAAGGTGACTTCCTACTGAGGGCACTCACAGGTCCTTCGAAATGAAAATAGCAGATGGCAGGGGTATTGTCACCAAGATGGGATGACAATTCTTTAGAAAGTGATTATTGTCAAGGACATTTCTCTGATGAAGAATCAGAGATGGGATTTTCTGAAATTTGGTTGACTGTCTCCTATTTGTTCTCATGGAAGACAGACCACTTTGGACTGTGTCAAGGTTTGACTCACACCATGCCAGTGATGTCCATATTGTGTTTAAAACCACATGCATGAATGATATGTCAAAGTTGTGAATTCTGATGGAAAATCTGAAGCTTGGATTTATGGTAATTAAAATTAAACCCTGAAAGCAAAACTATTCAGAGAATTTGGCTTCTTCTCTGTGAAGGGGCTGACACTTCTGTGGTCCTCTTTCCTACTTCACATTGGAGGAAAGTGTGTGCCCAAATGTCAGTAAATTTATCCTCATAATGAAAAGATAATTTAAGAAATGTTAAGTCTGTTTTCCCAAAAATGTCTGGGACAGAACTTGAGCGGACAGGGCTTAGTGCCTGTAAATTTATTTTATTATATTATTTATAATAATTTATTGTTTATTATGTTTTAACTACCAGCTTCCTAGACCTCTTAAAAATGCAATTGCCTATTTAGAGTATGTACGTTGAGCAGCTGTGTTATGTTTCTGTTACCGTGTTACATTCAAGCCATCTGAACCCAGCACGTTCTTGCAGAAGCCGGCTATATGTTTCACATGGACAGAATTTCAGGAAACTGAGGCCTGACGTAATGATGCCACTTGCCTGAGGTTGCCTGTGTAGTCTGAAATAGAGTAGAGATGTGAAGGAGTTCCACGACAGGACTGGAAGCATAAGACCATCTTACTTCCTTGTACGTAGTGGCTCTGGGTAGAAATGCATCTGCTTAGTTGATACGGTTTTTAGATAAGAAAATGGAAGTTACCAATACACTTACTCCTTTCTTTAGCAAAGCCTAGAAAATATAAATCTTGATATCTTTTATGTGTATGGACTGTCATTATAGAAAATATGCCAATTATATCTTTCAGCTAATTTCTTGGATTGATGCGTCATAAATCAAATAGCTCACTAGGTTTATTCACTATAGGCAGAAATAGTTGTGTTGTTCTCAACTCTTTCAGTACAGCTAATTCTTGCAGTGTTGTAAACATTAACTACTGTGAGCGGTTCCAGCTAAGTCAATTAATTTAATGAAGCTTACTCAGACTAATAAGAATTAAGTCACTGCTAAAAACTAAGCTATGATAAACTATGTTCTTTGGGAGAATTTATGCAAAACCCACTGTTGATTCTAGGGACATAGTGGCAAAATATTTCAGTAATTAAATATGACAGAAAAAGCTGTATTAAACTGTTTCATTGAAGAACTCATTCCTGGCATAGGATAACATTTTATTTTTTAGTTTTTATTTGAGTATACACAAGCTGGTGACAATCAGTGCTCAACTGGATTACCAGAATTGAACATTCCCACCATTTCAAGCATTTAAACCCCTCAATCAAATCCTAAAAACCTCTCTTCCCTTGGTTTCTGAATCTCTTAAGTAGTTGGGTAGTATTTTCAAGTTTGGGTTTTTGGTTGTGGGTTTTGTTTTTGCTTTTTCCTCCTTTCTATAAATGTAGCATTAGAATCTGGTTACTGAGAAAAGTGTGAAAATTAAGATTTTGCAAAATAAATTCATTCTTGGAGTAGAGCTTTAAAGATAAACCCAGCATAATAAAAATATGTGCTGAAACAATAGGAGCTGTCAGCATTACTAATGATGTAAGACTCATGCTTTTTTCAAACAGTCTGCTTTCTACAAAACAGTAAATTTGGTCATTATGTGTAATTAACAGTCATTTGAATGAAAGAGAAATGATATATTAGATAGCATGTGCGAGCCTTTCTGTGCCAGTTCTCAAAGCACTTTTCTAATAAAACGTATAGAGTGACAGCACATCAGTAATGGCATGAATTCGTTTCTTAAGGTGGCAGGACTCAGAGGCTACAGACCTCCCAAAGACAGCTGAAGGTTTCCTTTCCATACTGCTGTTCTGTTTTACTTTACAACTTGACAATACAATATATCAGAGAGCCTTGGCTTTTCTTCTGGCTGCCAACACAGAAGTCCACAGACATAAAAAACCCTGTTTTTAAGAAAAATATACACCCATCAACAAAACCCAGGATATATTACTGTATTTATTTGTTCAGTCTATGATCTCTTTTTGTTGATGCTGTTTTTCAGAGACGATAACTTCAATGTTAGCATCAGTGAGCTATGAAGCTGTATATTTCCAAGCTTACCTCTGACCAGCAAAAAGCCTAGAGGATGATATTTTTTTCTTTACTCTCCTGAAAAGTTGACTTTAATTCTTTGGCAGAAAACCAACAAGTTTACTGTAAGAAATTAAACTTCTGTAAACTTTGCAGGCCTTCTCCCCTAGGTGTTCTTTGAGTGCCTAATTATTTTATACTACTTAGTAAACGTACTAATTCAACATTGAAATCTCAATTTCAAAAGAAGAGCATAGAAACAGGAAGAGTAAAATATCTGTATTGCCTAGCCACAGAGGTAAGCTACAGTTAATGGTTCGTTGCAGCATATTCTGTGCCATCTGCACACACTGCTCTGGTTGTGTCAGACAGGACAACTGACTGCCTCCCTCGCTTGGCAGATGTCACTAGGCCTGCTGCTCAGAGATATATGGGGGGATCAAAATAAAGACTCTAATGTCCCCACAGGTAAATTCAGAATCCTAAATCCAAGAGGATGATTCTTGAAACCCTTGCCCTGGTTGGCTTTGGGTTTGATCATGACAATTCCCTAAACAACTGAAGTTTTGCATGCTCAAATTTCTAGTCTGTTGATGGGACTAAACAGTGTCACTTTTGTCCTATGTGCTAGTAGTAAGGAAATACAATTTTTTTGGTGGGGAGGGGAGAATGTGAAAAAAAGGTTAATTTTCCTACAGGAAGGCCCACATTTATTAGAGAAGTATTTAATTCTCATGTTCTCTTCCTAACATCAGAATCTCAAACACACTGGTACATTTTAAATGTTTTGAACAAAGAGTTAGAGATCTAAAACCTAGGTTGATCTGAAAGGGTTGTTGAACTCAGGTTCCTCACCTCCTGGAGGTTATTAAGGGCATATTAAACAGTAGCAATCAGGAAAGTTTTAGGAATAAACATGCCTTGTCAAGATAGACTAGATGATATTTTGATATTTTTCCCTGCCTTATTTTCTGTGTGTAATCAACTATTTCACTTCCAAAAAGAACAGTTACAGAGTCTTTTAGAAATCTTGAAGTATGCTCCCCAATATGCTGTCAGGGAGCTTTCCTTGTTTAGCTGTTTCTTCAGAAGATGTTTCTTCTTCTTCTTTCAAGAAGCCTGAAGAGCTTATGTGAACGCTTACACACTTTATGTTTTAAATGCTCAGGAATTTAAAGGGTATGTAGGAGTCGGGTCGTGCTTGATTGTCCTAAAAAATCACTTCTTAAAATCCCCTTGATCAGCTGTTAGTTAACTTTAAAAAAACACACTAATTCAAGCTGAGTTAAAGTGAAAACTAACAAGAAGTGGTGAGTTTTGCTTTGTTTTTACCAAGTACGATACAGGGAACACAATTTCTGCAGTTTAGTAAAGACACTGATTTACGTAATTGTAAAGAAACAAGGCTGTCTTTGTGTAGCATTTAGATTAGCTTCAGAAGTTCCTATTTGGTTTGGCTGACTCCTTATTTCTTCTGCTCTGTTCTGTGGAGGACCATATTCTGAATATTCCTTAACTACTTCTTCACAGTCCTGTTCACAAAAAAACCACTGCATAAACCTTGGTTAATTCAATCAATTGACAGACTTTTATATACTTTTGAAGTTTCCTGTTGATTTTGTCTTATTTTTTAATTGGACTATCAAATGTAGAAATCAATAATCATTCCAAACAGAAAAATAAAACCATTTGACATACTGAACATCTCCTAATAAAGAAGACCTATGTGCTCAGTTGAAAGGAACTAAAATAAATGCATTGGCCTGATGTGACAACAAGTTTATAAACTGTAATGCTGCTAGTATTTCTTTATTTGCTGACAGTAGATTGAATGTTTTAGGGGCTTTGAGTGGGCCAGAACAATTAAGAGAAAACCACACTGGAAAGACTGACATTTCAATGCCAACCAATACCCTTATGACATCAGAAAAATACAGAAGTTTAGACAGTATGCCAGATTCTGAGTGGATGTAGTGTCTTCTTGTAAGCCAGACAAGGCAAGTCTCTGAAGATAGTTAATCTTCAGCAGCATTGCTCGCAGAAGTACTGAGACAGTTACTGAAATAGAGCTGAACTCAGTTACGTTCCCTCGGTACTTTCCTATACAAAATTTATTCAGCTCAAGTAAAGCTGCCTTTGCAACCCTCACCATTTGAAATTGCAGATAATGCAATACTTTAGGTGCAAACGAGCTTCTGTAAAATTCTGCAATGTTCTTATTCTTAGGGAAGTGTGAAGATAGACTTGTGACTTTCACATCATATTTCTCAAGTAACTTATTAAAACTGACTGTTATATGCTAGAGATGATCGTTGACGTGAACAGCTCCACTGCGATGAACGGAAAAAACATCTTTTCTCTGAAGTGTCTTTGCAGTCTTTTTCAGGCTGCCTATTTGCAGCACAACCTCATTGTTATGGGTTTGTGTGGCGTGGTTTTCTTTGGTAGTGGGGGAGGGGGCTGCAGAGATGGCTCCTGTGAGAAGCTGCTGGAAGCTCTCCTGGCTCCAAAGAGTCGGACCTGCCTCTGGCCCAGGCCGAGCCCATCACTGACGGTGGCAGCGCCTCTGGGAGAACACATTGAAGAAGGGGAACTGGCAGTGTGGGGGGTGGGGAACGTGAAAGGAACCCCTCTGCAGATGCCGAGGTCAGTGAAGAAGGAGGGGGAGGAGGGGCGCCTGAGGAGGCTGATGGCCCTGCAGCCCATGGGGAGACGGCAGGCTGTCCCCCTGCAGCCCATGGGGGTGAACGGTGGAGCGGAGGCTCCCCAAGATGGCGGTAACTCCATGGTAAAAACCGCGCTGGAGCAGTGTGTGACTGGAGAGCAGCCCACGGAAAGGACCTGCGCCAGGGAAGTTCGGGAAGAACTGAAGCCCGTGGAGAGAACCCGCGCCAGGGAAGTTTGTGAGGAACTGCAGCCTGGGGAAAGGACCCACGTTGGAGAAGTTGGTGAAGGACTGTCTCCCGTGGGAGGGAGCCCACGGTGGAGCAGGGGACGAGTGAGGAATCTTCCCCCTGAGGAAAGGAGCGGCAGAGACGATGTGTGGGGAGCGGACCCAAAACCCCCATCCCCTGTTCCCCTGTGCCGCTGGGGGGAGGAGGGAGAGAGAACCGGGAATGGAGCTGAGCTGGGAAGGTGGGAGGGGTGGGGGGAAGGTGTTCTGATGTTTGGTTTTCCTTCTTAATACCCTTGTTTTTGTTTTGATTTGTAGTAAATGAAATGGATTTTGTTTCTTCCCCAAGTTGAGCCTGTCTTTTGCCCGTGCCCATAAGTGGGGAGTGATCCCTCCCAGTCCTTGTCTCGACCCACGAGCCTGCCTTTGGATTTTCTTCTCATCCCACCATGGCCAGGGAGGGTGTGAGGAGTGAGCGAAGGCTTCGTGGTGCTTTGTTACCGGCTGGGCTGAAACTGAAACCATGACACTTATTTCAAGTTTTCGTACAGAAAGTTACTTTCAAAATCATGAGGTCTAGCAATAGTTTGTTGACTTCTTCCTTTGCCTAAGTTAGAGATCCAGTATTTCAAAGACTGATAAGCTAGGCTGGAATCAACAAAAAATGTCTTTTTATTTTTTTCAGTTCTTGTTCTCCTGGAATTTCTTTCAAAAGGCAGCAAGTGCAACAAACATTTAATTTGTAAGATTTTGAGATCCTAAAGGGGAAACCGTAGCACAATATAAACCTGCTTTTATTGCTTTCGGGCAGCAAGCTGTTTGTTCATTTTGATTGCTTATTATCAAATTGGATTACTTATTATCAAGTAGCTATCTCCCTCTCTTGAAAAATAAACTCCTGGTGAAGCACACTCAAGTGGAAGGACCCCCACTAAATTCTCTCTTCTATGCAGTAGTATTTTATGGTATGGCGTTGGCATGGATTCACTGCACTCAGTTGAAAAATGCTTTACATTTGGTCACATTTTGACTTCATAACATGTCAAGCTATGCAGGTAATTTATTCATATAATGTAATTTTTTGTTCAGTAGCCAGGCTAAAAAATAACAATTAAATGGTTTTAGGTTTTAGGTAGGGAGGCTGGAAGAACTAGTGCAGAGGATTAAGTGAAAGCATGAATCTTGGTTAAACATTAAGGTCTCATAATTTTACTTACAACTTAATTGTACACTGTGGAATGAGAGAAACATATACACATTCTGTATACATTTTAAAGTAGAAAAATTAAGGAGACTTCTAAACAGCTTCCTGAATCTGAAAAAAATTAATTTCCACGATATATGCATTAAAGAAAGTAGACAAAGCCTAATCCCTTGGTATAGTTAAAAATGCTGTTGTGGTTTAACCCCAGCCAGCAACTAAGCACCACGCAGCTTCTCGCTCACTCCCCCCAACCCAGTGGGATGGGGGAGAGAATCGGGAAAAAATTTAAAACTCATGGGTCGAGATAAGAACAGTTTACTAGAAGAGAAAGGAAGAAAATAACAACAACAACAATAATAATAATAGCATTGGAATATACAAGTGATGCACAATGCAATTGCTTACCACTTGCTGACCGATGGCCAGTCAGTTCCCAAGCAGCGATCTGCTTCCCCCCCAGGCCAGCTCCCCCGAGTTTATATACTGGACATGACGTCACATGGTATGGAATACCCCGTTGGCCAGTTTGGGTCAGCTGCCCTGGCTGTGTCCCCTCACAACTCCTTGTGCCCCTCCAGCCTTCTTGCTGGCTGAGCATCAGAAGGTGAAAAATCCTTGACTTAGTGTAAACACGACTTAGCAGCAACTGAAAACATGTGAAACAACTGAAAACAGTGTGTTAGCAACATCCTTCTCATACTGAATCCAAAACATAACACTGTAGCTGCTACTAGAAAGAAAATTAATTCTATCCCAGCCAAAACCAGGACAAATGGTTTGGATGTAGTTTTAGAAAATACATTTTTAAAGACAATCTGACCAAGCAAGGAGCAGTAATGAAATATACAGCAGAGGTTTCTGATCCTAAAATACATTCCAGCTTCTTTTATGTGCAAACCACTTAAGAGCGGGCCGTAATAGCTGTGAAGAATCCTTCTCATTGATGTTGCTGCTTTCTAAAATAACTCTTTTATTTATCAGATCAGTACCTAAGGAACAAATTTGTATAGTACTGAGGTAATCGAAAACACGTGAGAAAAGAAGCTGAACATATTAAACCAGTACCCCTCTTAAACCTAACATGTACTGTCTTTCCTAGAGTGGCAAATTCAGACGGAACTAGGATTTTTTTGTAAAGCAGGCATGCAAGCTGTAAATTTGACTTAAAGGCAGTAATTGCTGCTTTCTCTGTGTTCGTCAGCGCAAGTGTTACAGTGGCATGTACAGAAATTTCCCTTCCCATGCTAGAATTACCACAAGAAAGGGAAGGCAAAGGAAATGTAAGCTGCTCGTTTTTTTGCTGGTGCTGGAATTCTTCATTTCAGTAAGGAAAAAGAAAACATAAGCAATTGTCAAAAGGGTTGTTTTGTATGTCTGTATTAGTTCTGTGTTACCCCTCTCTGCAGCAAACAATATGCTTGGAGGGGACATTTCCTGAATGATGGCAAGAATATTTTTCAGTGGTGTCTAGAGTTCACTGTCTACATATACCCATTAAACATATTTCTTGTTTTACACTCTTTTCCCCCACAAACAAGCTTTCTTAAAAGTTGGAATGACCTATTCCAGCGAATTCAAATAAGATTGCATGGATTAATTTTAATGTAAGCTGGGAGCACAAATAATTGCAGGTGTGGAAATTAGATTTGTGATGATCAAATACACTTCACAAAGGCACACTTACACACATGGAACAGATCATGTAACTAAAGGGAAGATAGTGCAGTTGACTATAGCTATATTATAAAAGCTGTCTAGGTACCCAAGGCGGCATTTAGGAATCTGTAAAATTTTCATGGAAAGCAGGCATGTCAAATGTTGACATGTTTTTTTTTTAGATCTGTTCTCTACGTAACTTCTTGAGCACCTGGTGTCAACTTTTTGACAGGATCAAGTCTAAATGAAGTGAACTGCACCGTAGCCTGGGCATTAACAGCAAGTAGCAAGTTAAATGCAAGTTGAAAACAAGTGGTCTAAGTTTAACTTGATTTTAGGCTATCTGCTAGGGAAAGGTGGTAGTTATCTGTGTAACAGAAAAGGCTGGGGCACATAAAGGGGTTCGCTAAGGGGCAGAAACTATTATCTACCATAAAATTAACGTCCCTGGTGAGTCCATGATCTTCCTATTTTGCTGAGGTATGAATTTTAGTTTCTGGGCTATGTCTTTGAAGGTGTTTCATAGTTTTCCTCTGGCTGTAGAATCAAAAGTTCAGATACATGAGTCTTACTCTTATAAGAGTCTCTCTTATTTTGTGGGGAAAGGATAAATACATGTGGGGTACTGAAGAAAGAGTAATGATGTTCTAAAAACCAGTGCACAAATTCTGTCTCCAATCCGTGCTGAACTTATTGTTGTGTAAGCCCAAGACTACCCCAGTATTTGAGGTTTTGGAAAGAATATTTTTAATTTATTAGAGTATGTTGGAAGGCAGTCAATAGATTTGCTGAATACCATTTAGTAACTGACAGAGAATATATGTCTGGGAAATGTGTTTGTGGTATTAAGGGCAGAAAGTGTGAGGAGATTCAGAAGAAACTGTGCGCTGGAAACCATTACGGAGAATCAACAGGGATATCTTTGATAAGCAGTTAAGGTGAATGAATTGCCAGACTGTACCATTTTACATAAACACGTAACTTCTTAAAACTAGGTCGTATGCTCTGGAACGTGCATGACAGTATCTTTGCTATGCAAAAGAAGAAGGTACCTTAACAACCTTAATGTGCATAGGCAGAAATCACTCAGTTAATATTTACTTATTTTTTAAACTCTAATGGGTTAGAACTGAAGTATCGAGGCCTGAGATTTTTACCATCTTTGTCATTTGCTATGTCTTCAGTATTCCAGTAAAGTGAGATCCCAAACATTTCCTGTGTCTGGGGTTTTAAACTGATACTTGAGAGAGAAAAAAGTTAATTCAGGAGAATTTGAGGCATCTTGCTTGCTTTATTGTACCTCTTATCTTTTTGACGTAGATGAATTCAATTTTTAGCTTTGAAGAAAAACAGGAAATGCTTTGAGACAGTAAAATAGTTCTTTCTATAATGCATTTCACCTCATTGACTCCGTTGTTTATAAAATGTGCATTCCTAGTGACTGTTTTTAATCTAGGATTCTTTTTGTTTGGGGTTTAGATAGGTTTAAAGGAAATGCTGAAAATGAAAGACAGAAAAAAAAAATTTCACAAATGAATCATATGAAAAAACTCTGTGGAAAAATTCAATAGACCTGTGGTGGGCTGACCCTGGCTGGATGCCAGGTGCCCACAAAAGCTGCTCTGTCACTCCCCCTTCTCAACTGGACAGGGGAGAGAAAATATAACAAAGGGCTTGTGGGTCGAGATAAGGACAGTTTAATAAAGCAAAAGCAAAGGTCGTGCGTGAAAGCAAAAGAAAACAAAAGATTTATTCTCAACTTCCCATGAGCAGGTGACGTCCGGCCACTTCCTGGGAAGCAGGGCTTCAGTACACGTAGTAGTTGCGCTGGAAGACAAATGTAAATAACCGATACTCCCTTCCTCCTCCTTTCTCTCAGCTTTTATTGCTGAGCATGACGTCATATGGTATGGAAGATCCCTTTGGTCAGTTTGGGTCAGCTGTCCTGGCCATGTCCCCTCCCAAGATCCTGCCCAGCCCTCGGCTACTGGTGGTGGGGGGAAATGGTGGAGAGACAGCCTTGGTGCTGTGCCAGCACTGCTCAGCAGTAGCCAAAACACTGGTGTGTGATCAACACCTTTCTAGCTACCAATACAGAGCACAGCACTGCAAGGGCTGCTATGGGGAAAATTAAGTCCCATCTCAGCCAGACCCAATACAAGTCCTCATTTAATTCCTAATTGGAACATTTTCTTGAAAGATTGTCTGCCTCGATTATTCAAGTTTAATTTACCATAGAACAAATAAATGGAAGACTTATGTGGCTGACTGTACTTCATCTGCTGTCATTAAAATACCTATACCCAAATGTAGTTCCTCATGTAATAATACAGATTACAGTGAAGTGAGAGAGAGCATGGAGAAAGAATACATAATGAGGGGATAGTTCGGAATGGTCTGAAGATCTAAAATAGGCTAGAGTTTTTTTTCATGGCTGGTAAAGAAATTGGAATAGTGCAGTCATCCTGAGCCCTAAAAATCATTGAGAGTTCATTACCACTGGAAAATAAAAAGTATACTGTAGAATCATGAGTTATATAACAGCAGAGAAATGTTACTCATTTGACAAAAACAGGTGCTTCTATGATACTTTCGGTTTTTTTTTTTTCCCCCAAAGTTATGTAGTCTTTAGAAGAATAACTATTACCTTTTTTTAGGGGAAAATTTAATGATATATTTCTTTGGGAGAATTAATGTCATAAAATCACATTTTGAGATGTTCCGGTGAAGTGTCTCTTTTCTGTTGATTACAAAGTGAACCTGAACTTTCATGTCACAATTAAGTGTCTAAGGCAAAATATGTATTTAAAGTCTGAAGGTGATATTACAATGAGTTTCACAGAATCATAGAAGCATAGAACGGTTTGGATTTGAAGGAACCTTTAAAGGTCATCTAGTCCAAACCCCCTGCAATGAGCAGGGATATCTTCAACTAAATCAGGTTGCTCGAAGTCCTGTCCAACCTGACCTTGAACATTTCCAGAGATGGGGAAATTAATTGAGGTATTGTTCAGGGCCAGGAATCCAGAAATTCTGTGTAAATGGGTAGTGATCTTTTGTGGCCAGCACCAGCTTTAAGGTAATTTTTATGTCTCAGGTTGTGTCTATGTTATCAACATAAAGGATTGTGTCTTGGAAGTACTGGACTTCAGAATTTGGAGATCAAGTGAGTTAGCTGCAGATAAAGTATTTTGCATCTTTCATGGCAGGAATTTCTGTAGCCATGTAGTTTCAGCTATGGAAACCCAGTACAAGAGAACTTAGGAAGCAAAACCAGACTGTTGTGGTTAACTGTGGATGTTGGGCAACAACAAATTAAAAGCTGGTGCTGCAGGCATATTCTGATCATACTTCACAGAAAAAGCTACAATATCGCAAAACATTTTTGGGTTTTGGTCTCTTACTTTAGCTTTAAAGGAAATAGATGCATGTATCACTGTATTTTAAAATATATTTAAAAGTCAAGTAAACATAATTTAATATTGTACTAATAATATGCTACTATTATTAACACTAGTGAATGGTCATTCTCCATCTAAGATGGCAGTATCTCCTGCTAGTGCTTTAGAAAATGGAATAATTTAATATATTGCAAAAATGCAAGAGCCTTAAGACAGAATAATGGTATCTGTTTAAAATGGTGGACCATAGCTCAGTGAAGGTGTATAAACTTCAGTATAAACTTCTACCATGTTTAATACCAGTGAGATTGATTCCCAAGTCCAGTTCTTATGTACAATAGAAAGTGTTTGTCAGATTGAAATTTGAAAGGAGTAATATCTGTTTGCAACAGGTGACGCAATGTTAGAAAAGAATGTAATTACTTAAACTTGATTTGGCTATGCTGTGAAAAGCAACACACGCTGCCTCACAAAATGATGGAATTTTTACTTTTAAATGGTGTCTATTCTGTCAGTAAGTAACCGTCTAATTCTCTACTCCATGCCATGAAGGAGTAGAAGAGTAACTCAAGTTAGTGAAGCTGCAAAAGACAAAAAAAGAATGTGGGGAAAGGAGGGAAAGGAAACAAAAAGCAATACTAGTTGAAAAATCATAGAATCATAGAGTGGTTTCAGTTGGAAGGGACTTTAAAGATCATCTAGTTCCAACCCCCCCTGCCCTTCCAATAAACCAGGTTGCTCAAAGCCCCATCCAACCTGGCCTTGAACAGTGCCAGGGATGGGGCATCCACAACCTCTCTGGGCAACCTGTTCCAGTGCTTCACCACCCTCACAGTGAAGGACTTCTTCCTTACATCTAATCTAAATCTACCCTATTTCAGTTTAAAGCCATTACCCCTTATCCTGTCACTACATGGCCTTGTAAAAAGTCCCTCTCTGGCTTTCTTCTAGCCCCCCCCCCTCGCTTTAGGTAGTGGCAGGCTGCTATAAGTTCTCTCTGGAGCTTTCTCTTCTCCAGGCTAAACAACCCCAACTCTCTCAGCTTGTCCTCACAGGAGAGGTGCTCCAGCCCTCTGATCATCTCTCTGGCCCTCCCCTGGACTTGCTCCAACAGGTCACTGTCCTTCTTATGTTGGGGACCCCAGAGCTGAATGCAGTACTCCAGGTGGGGTCTCATGACAGCAGAGTAGAGGGGGAGAATCACCTCCCTTGTCCTGCTGGTCATGCTTCTCTTGATGCAGCCCAGAATATGGTTGGCTTTCTGGGCTCCAAACACACATTGCTGGGTCATGTTGAGCTTCTCATACAACCAACACCCTCAACTCCTTCTCCACAGGGTTGCTCTCAATTTCACTCATTGCCCAGCTTGTATTTGTGCTTGGGATTGCCCCAACCCTTGTGCAGGACCTTGCACTTGGCCTTGTTGAACTTCATGAGGTTCACATGGGAGTACCTCTCAAGACTGTCAAGGTCCTTCTGGGTGGCATCGCTTCCCTCCAGCATGTTGACCGCACCACACAGCTTGGTGTTGTCGGTCCTCTGAATCCCACTGTCCATATCACCGACAAAGATGTTAGACCGCGGCGGTCCCAATATTGATCCCTGAGGAACGCCAGTCAGCCCTGGTCTCCACTTGGATATTGAGCTGTTGACCGCAACTCTCTGGGTGTGACCATCCAGACAATTCCTTATCCACTGAGTGGTCCATCTGTCAAATCCGTGTCTCCAATTTAGAGACAAGGATATCATGCAGGACAGTGTCGAATGTTTTGCATGAGTCTAGGTAGATGACGTCTATTGCTCTTCCCTTGTCCACCAATGCTGTAACCCTGTTGTAGAAGGCCACCAAATTTGTCAGGCATCATTTGCCGTTAGTGAAGCCATCTTGGCTGTCATGTAAGGCTTTTTTTTTGGTGTGCATACATATATATATACAGATATAAATTTTTATATATATATGTATATAAATGCAGTTGTGTCATGGTGAGGGCTTGTATTTGGGAAACCTAAAATATCCATTCAGAAGCAGAGATGAAATTTTGAAAAGTTGTCCTTATCTCCAGCATTGCTAAATTGATTTCTCAGATTAAGTTTTAGTGACATTGGCTTCAGTCTTGCAGGGAACTATGATCCTGATCCAGTGAAGTGTTTAATGATGTATTTAATTTATACAAATAACCACCTTATATTAGTTTTATACTGAAATTTAGTTGTATAGGTGAGTGCTTCACTGGACTGGGGTAAAAATACTCATTGCTTGGCTGAACTAAGTGCACTGAGGCAAGAAATAAGCATTCAAAGGTGTGAAGCAAATATTAGTGTTACAGCTGTATGGTAGCATCCTGTGTAAATATAATTCCATCTGATATTTGGCTTAGATTATTGGCATAGTTTTGATATTTGGGGCTTACACACTGGAATTCCTCTGCCACTTTTAGTTGTATTGTTTTGAGTGTTCCTCCAATAGCAGACAAGGGGAAAAGTAGCTGATTTCCTTGCAACTTACTTAAGTTAGATGAGAGAATGGCAGTTGTTTTTTTTTTTTTTTTATTAAGTATGAATAAGTAAGTCTATGCACTTTAGCCCCCTACCCTCCCCACCCCCCAACTATTTTAGGAAAAGAAGTAATTGTTCAGGGCCACACTGACTTAGCCAGGGGATATGACAAAATGTTATTGTGGTAAGGTGAGACGTGGCTAAAAGTAAATCTGCCAAAAACATAATTAAGGTAAATGGAAGCCTATATTAATGAAACTCATTGAGAAGCTGATACAGGAAGAAAATGTGGTTTGAGAATAATTATTTGAAAGCAAAATCATCAAGGCTTATTCCATGAAGTAAAAAACAGCTATGTATTCAATGACAGTTTGAAATTAAAAGAAAGTAAAGGATTGCAAATCAATAACAATAAAAAGAGCACTAAGCTAATGGATCCCTTGTTTCAAATTGAAAGTGACAGTTTAGAATTCCAGAGTAAACTCTTAGTGATAGCCCTTTTCATTACCATGCAGCTGCCCTGCCATTTTAGCTTCCCCAGCTCTACTCACTTGGCTACGTGCTGCTTTGATCTATGACTCTATTTGCCATGCCTTTCAGGGATAGGGAAGTGGGACCTCATTACTGAAAAACACCCGAGTGATTTGGAAGATAGATTTTCCTGTCACCAGCTGATCCCCGAGGCTCAGCATCCACCCTTTGAACAGAAAGTTAAGTAAAACCTGAGAAGATGTTTTCCATGTTGCTCTTTCAAAAGGGACTTTGCTGACTAACTGATTTAATGGGAATATCTGTTTACAGGCACTTCTGTGTTTTCTGGTGGAGTAAATGCTTTTCCTTGTAGCGAAGAAATAGCTCGGTGGTTTTCTTAGCCCTGTCTCTTGCTTTTAGCTGTGTGCTATTCCCATAATATTCCGGATGACTGATGCTTGACGTGTAGGTTTTGAAATAATCAGAACTGATTGGAATATTCAAGATAAAATAGTGCAAAATTATACCATAGGAGAAAATCCTGGAGACAGAGGTTCTTTAGTCCCGTCCCCCCCCAATCTCCTTAAATGTTACAATCATTCATTGTTTCCTGTAAGACAGTTCTGATAGGTTTTTCCTCTTAATTACTTTTAAAATACCTTATTTAGGGAAACAATCAAGAGTATCCTATGTGTACTGGTATGTTCATGCATATGCTTTGGAGACAGCAGCTGGGTGGTAGGAATAATTAGTTTTGTTTCTCAGGATAAATAAAGGATGACTCAACCAAAAATTGCATGAGGGATCCTATTTGTGGAAAAAAAAAAAAAAAAAAAAAAAGAGAGAGAAAAAGATTTAATTATGAATCAAATCTTATGGCCAGAGAAGCTATTTAATGTAAATTTTTACATTAAATTTTACAGTGCCTATTTAGGCAAACAGATAAACTCTATTTAAGCCACTTAACATTAGAGACAGAGGCCTCACATATCTGCAATGACTGAGGCATTCCCTCATATTTTGAGATCTAGGGTCTATTTACCTTTTTGGGTTTTTTTCAGTATCACTTACTTTTCAGAATGATCCTCTAAATTTTATGCTTTAAAGTGCTTTAGATATGTCACCTCCCTTTTAATGTTTGACTTCATATGAACTGTATTCATTTTCTGAATGTGCCTGTAAGTAGAAGTGATTTTTTATATTGTTTTTGTAATATTCACCAGCGAGATGAACACCTAGATTCAGCTCCAAATGAGTATATTAGAGAAAAGTATAAAAAAAGAATATTGAGGAACCATTCCTGAATGCACACTGGGCATTCATGTGCTTTAGCTTAGGAAGAAGCAGATTCAAGTGTATCACCTGAAGAAGTGAATCAAATCTGGAACTAAGTGAAGGTTAATGTGAATTCATTAAAATTTGGGTTTGGTTTTTTTCGGTGAACAAATTAGCTGCAAAATGAAATGTAAAGACAGCCAACCTGCTATCCGTTTTGCAGAAGAACATTTCTGTGTCTTCAGAGAAGAAAAATCACAGCTATTAGAAGAATAGGTAGGTGGAAAATATATGTGGGGGTAACCTTTGAAGCCCTGCTTTTAAAAGCAGCTCACCAGAAAACTTAAATGTAGTCTGTTAAACTCTGAAGAATGAGGCGAAGATTTTTAGCTTTGTTAATGTCCATCTTTTAGGGTTTCTTCTGTGAAAGGATTTGGGAAGTAAACAACTATGTTTTCCTTAGCTAGTCGCTGTAGCTCAATATTCTATGGGAAGACACTGGAAGTCTCCTTCTGAGTGACCTTAGTTTACATTACCACAGACTAAAATCCTTCTAGTTCTTTGTGCGAAAGCTTTTCTTTGTGCTGAAACAGAACAAAAGCAGTCACCTTGCCTGTTGTAAAATTTCAGATACGAGATGGTAACTGTGAGAATGTTACTCCTGGCTAGTTTGTGCACCAGAAGCTTTATTGGCCAAGAGATACATTTTGCATCTTGGAAAACAATTGATGTATTTTAACGTTATTGAAAATATTCTTATTTTATTTATGTTTTTAATAAGAATGTCAAACATTTTTGTAGTGAAAACATGGGCAGAAAAAATGGTTGTGAAAAGACAAAACCAAGTTTGTATTACAAAAACATTAGAAGCCTTGGAAATAAATAATTCTATGAGCATTCTTCCAAAGTGGCTATAAAATAATAATAACCCATTCTATACTCCAAGCAGAATAAAACTTCTGTTTAATATGTGGTAGAAAACTGTTTTGTTATCATGGGAAATACTGGAGGGAGTAGTAATCTAACAGTTGGTGGAAATAATGGGAGTCATCTTCATATTGTCTAAATAGCTTACATTCAGATCATTGGAATTATTTGGACATTTAATTGTCACTAAAATTGGTAGGTATTATATGCCTAATTCCTTCATCCTTGGATTTGGTCTAATCCTCTGGTTTTGCAATTAATGGAAAAATTCTTAGCTGCAGTTTTGAGTTTTAGATTCTTCATGCATCAATTTTTCTCTTCAGAAAAAAATTGGTTAAAATGATCCCTAGCAAGTGTCTTGATCTGCTCAGAAGAAATCTGAGGCTCATGTAATGCATCAGTATATGCTGGGGGCCAACCAGGTGGGAAACAGCTTTGCAGAAACAGACCTGGGGGATCCTGGTGGACACCAAGTTGAACATGAGCAAGCACTTTGCCTTTGCCCCAGAGAAGGCTAATGGTATCCTGGGCTGCACAAGGCAAAGCATTGCCAGCAGGTCGAAGGAGGTGATCCTTGCCTTATATTCAGCCCTGGTGAGGCCACACCTGGGCTTCCCAGTACAAAAGAGACATGGACAGGCTAGAGAGAGTCCAACAAAGGGCCATGAAGATGATGGACTGGAGGATCTTTCCTACGGGGAAAGGCTGAGAGAGCTGGGACTGTTCAGCCTGGAGAAGAGAAGGCTCAGGGGGACCTTAGCAAGGTCTACAAATACCTGAAGGGAGGGTGCAAAGAGGATGGAGCCAGGCTTTTGTCAGTGGTGCCCAGTGAGAGGACCAGAGGCAATGGGCACAAACTGAGATACAGGAGGTTCCCTCTGAACATCAGGAAACACTTTCTCACTGTAAGAGTGTCCAAGCACTGGCACAGGTTGCCCAGGGAGGTTGTGGACTCTCCCTCCTTGGAGATATTCAGAACCCATCTGGACATAGTCCTGTGCAACCCTGCTTGAGCAGGGGGGTTGGATGAGATGACCTCCGGAGGTCCCTTCCACCCTCAACCATTCTCTGCTCCTGTGGTTCTGTAATTTTATATTGTTCTCTTGGTGTAGGGGTCATCAAACATCTGATGTTGAGTCCCCAGAGAAGTAATTTATCAAAATTCGAGATAGACATACACACACATGTGGCCATGAATGTACTACACACACATGCATGTGCTGGCTGTCTTACATGCTAAAATGTTAGAATAGCTTTGGAATTGTTTAGTGATACAGTTGAATTTTCACCAATGAAATGAGCAGTATTGCCATTGATTTCAATGAGAGAACAACTGTGTTCTGTCAGGAGTTAATATGACTGTTATGCTGTAGGATTAAAGGAGGAGAATTAAAACTGGGAACTCAAAGACAAAGTTGAAAGTTGCAAGTTGTATTTCTGGTTTAACTGGTGGCTTGCTCTGTGACCTGGGGCAAGCTGTTTTAATTATCTGTGCCTTCATTTTCCAATTTGTAGAACCCAGTTAATAAAATGCACCTACCTTGCAGGGGTGTTGTGAGTTTCAATTAGTGCTAGTAAAGTGCTCTGAGCTCCACAGATAAAAGATACTATAGCAGTAAGAACTTTTATTATTGTTATATCATTATAATACATGTTAGCTTAGCTCTGTGACATTAATCTTCCTTTATCAAGAGACTTATAACTCACTCCTGGCTACCTCTCTTGTGCATTATAATTTTCTCTATATACCGGACATATATATGTCACATTGGTATATAACCATGCTAAATTTTATATCTACATGCACTGTGTATTCATGAGATAATAGATATTTTTTAAAGCTGCTGGAAATAATTCTTGCTTATTGATTGTAGTGACTTTACTCTTAACTGATGTTATATTTTTACTTGTTTTTAAAAAGTATTGTAATTAATTAATAAATAAATAATTTCCTTGGTCTTTAAGTGTGTCGTGGTTTCGGTTTCAGCCCAGCCGGTAACAAAGCACCACGAAGCCGCTCGCTCACTCCTCCCGCCCCCCTCCAGTGGGATGGGGAGGGGAATTGGGAAGGAGAAAAAGGAAAAAAGCGGAAACCTCGTGGGTTGAGATAAGGAGAGTTTACTGGGACAACACAAGGAGAGAAGTTACAACAACAACAACAGTACTAATAAAAGAATATACAAAACAAGTGATGCACAGTGCAACCGCTCACCACCCAGATCCCGACGCTCCACCACTTCCCCCACCAAAAGCCAAGATCTCCCCCCAGCCCGCTCCCCATTTCTATACTGAGCATGATGTCACATGGTATGGAATAGCTCCTTGGCTAGCTCAGGTCAGCTGTCCTGGCTGTGCCCCCTACCAGGTGCCTGTGAAAATTAACTCTATCCCAGCTGAATCCAGGACAAAGTAGGGCTCAAATAAAGTGTTGTGTCATGTAGCATTATTGCCCTTTGTTGAAGTGTATCAGTATGAAAATCATAATGTGGACCTGCCTTGGTAACTGCATTACTGCATATCAAACATTAAGACAAGTACAATGGTTCACCTTGAAGAATGAAACTTACTTACTTCTCACAATGTCTAATATATTGCCATTACTGTATCTGAAGTAGAGAAATTATACTAGCAGGGTTTGTTGCATAGCATTTGCTTGCATGGCTATATACCTCACCTAGTAACCAAACTTATTGCCTAATGCCAAAAGAGTTTTGAAGGAAAAATCTATGTAAAGCAGTATTAACAACAGGGGACGTGGTGTCATTGGATGCATGTTCTTGCCTTATGTATCAGAGATCATCTTTAATAGCTGGTGACACGGATGTCTCCATCCTGTGTAAATCATTAAGTTTCAATAAGCAGTACCTGAAAATTTATTTTCACTTTGTTTTGTTCCTATTTTCTCTAAATGCTTTATACATATGCCTTTTTTTTTTTTTTTTTTTTTTT